>PVJN01047663.1:0-15914 GCA_004026805.1 Lasiurus borealis
TTTATTCTCTACACAATCATTGTTATTGTGATTTACATCTGGGGACATTGTGTTTTGAGAGGTAAGTTGTGCAGATTTACACAGCCAGTAAGCTGAGATCCAACTCAAAACCAAGCCTATTTAAAAATAAACATATTAGATATTTACAACAAAACAAGCAACACATTAGTAAGCAATGCTGTTACAGAAATCATAAGTAATAGAATTGATATATGAAGTCATATTGGTTGGTTATGTATTTTGTTGGAGTTCAAGGTAAAATGATGTCTATAAATCAGATGTTTCCATAGAAAAGATTTATCTTCAAATACTGAAAGTGTTCTAATCTGTATACCTGCTTCAAAACAGTTACACAGAATGAGGGCAAAAATCAAAATAGACTTGTGTATTTCACAAATAAGCCATCAAGAAATACTAGGTTTTTCCAAATTGACCCTTAAAAATTATATCATGACTTTACTTCAAGTCTACCACCCCTTGCATTATTGATTTTAGAAATAGTTGAAGAAAAATATAGCAATACTGGTAAAGGTAAGAGCTATACATAATGCTATGCCATATAAATATAATTTCATATGGTAGGAAGCTTAATCTGTGCAATAAAAGAAAGATATATAATTCACAGTGGCTTAATGATTAATTAAACATAAAACTTGTATCCATTATTTTAAAAATATTGACTATTAAGACCTTGCTTTGAAATGTAAATTCTTATTCTATTGTTGTTTCTGAAAAAAATCACATTGAACATACTTCATTTAAAATTTTTCCCCACCAATATAATCTGCTGCAAATTTGAGAATCCCTCAAAATAAACTTTTGTAAGTGTAAATACCAATAAAATGTGGTATCTTTTACTTTAATATTTTCTGAAGATTTTTCATTTTCCTTCCTCTGGATGCCGGTACCGATTTTCCTCTGGCACCCAGGTCCCAGGCCTTTGCTTTGGCCACTGCCTTCCGTCTCTGTTCTGGCCAGTTTTCAGACTTCACTCCAGCTGGAGTGTCGCTCCTGGAGCTCCCTCTGCCCCCCACCCTCACCCAGCCACTCCATGCATGCTGCCCAGAGGCCCAGAGTGGCTAGAAGGGTGGGGTCAGAACCATCTTTGTTGGGTTAGTTTGCATACTCACTCCTCATTGGCTGGTGGATGTTTCAAAGTGAAAATTTGCATATTTTTCTTTTATTAGTGTACATTCACTGTGATTTTTCAATTTGTATGTATTTTTCCTCCATCTTCTGATTCAGCTATTAGATTGTGAGTACAATTAATTTCTCAAGGATACATTTTCTTCATCTTCTATTCAATTAATTTACTAAATATTGAATCTGGGATCAATATCTCTAAGGCCTAATGAGTGCTTAATTTACAATAAATGCTTAAAGAAGTTTATTGAACAAATGGATATTTCTTAACATGAAAAACCTAATAAAAATTAAAAAGATCTGGAGAGTTAAATATTGTCAAAATAATACCCAGTCACCATGAAAATATGTATAAATGGGGATGTTGATAATGGGCGATGTGGAAAATCTATCTTCTCATTTTGTTGTGTACCTAAAACTTCTCTAAAAATTTAAGTAATAATAATAATAAAAATAATCAGAAATGTTTCAGAAGATTTATGTAACACAATCTAATCTCTCCAAGAGTGAAGTGAAAATGTCCTATAATAGGATATTAAGGCAGTGAAGATGCTTGAGAATATATTTAATGTTCTCACAATGTCAAAGTATAGGCAAAATGTTCCACAGTGCTGAATGATGCTATCATTAATTTCCTCAAATGAAATATTTGAATTTGCTTTTTAAAAAGCCACTCATTTCAATACTATTTATTCAGACTGTGAAAGTTCACCTACTCTCCCCCCCACCACATCCATTCTTGCCTATTTTGTGGCTTAACAAGAATATTACTGGTGGGCAGCATTCATTGGACCATCTTTAGAAAACTGATACATATGGAGCATGTCTAATTGTATTGCTCTGACATCTCTTTTAAAATGTTACTTTTCTCATGAGAAATCACCACCATCTATTTTTCATGACTACTAAGTGGAAGTCATTCAGCTATGCCCACAGCTGAGAAAGAACCAAGGGGCACCATTCCACTCCAAAGATAATATCCACAAGCTTATTAGGGCTATTACCATTGTAATTGTAGTCTCTGTTTCTTTTCTGAGCTTGCAGACTCTCCAATTCTTTTATGTGAGACACTGAAGAGCATAATTATCAATCCTGTCAGGAGAAATGACTAGTGACCTCAAGTGGTCTCTGCTTCAGTATGGTTTTGTGTCCTTTGTTTGTGTTCAAGGTGAAAAAGAATATAAATTAAAAAGAATGATTATCTTTATGTCCAATCAAGGTCTTAATACTGTGGATTGGTTTTTTAGGTATGGAAGGAAATATCACAAACCAGATACAGTACACAGTTTTCTTCTTATGCATTGAAGAATAGGAACTTGTAATAGGTATGATTGTGAATTACATTTACTTGAAAAAAGCGGTAAACATGTTATACTGTTTCACTGAACACTGTTAAAACATGTACTATAAATAAATTTAAGCACTAAAAATATTTCTATGTACTATAAATATTTCTCTCTCAAAAGCCCAGTGACCAATACATCAGAAGGATGATCTCATAATTTGCACTGAAAATTAAAAAATGGTAGCCAGGAGAAAAAAAAATGGCAGCGGAATAGACGGGCGTTTCTGGAGCATTATCGCTGGGCAGACTGAGAGAGCAGCTGAGAGTCCCACTGGGAGTGTTTGTTGGCAAGTTAAGAGTCAGTTATCCTCCAGGAGAAGGTGGGGGACTGCTGGACAGGGTTCCCCTGACCAGGCAGCCCCACTGCCACAGGGTTTTTGTATCCTAGAGCCACCAATGCAAACACGGAGACCGCCCCATCTTGCAGGGGGAAGTGGATGTCTACAGCGATCTGAAAAGCTACAGCTGCAGCACCCACCAACAGCCGGGGGACCCAGAACACCGCTCTCCAATCTGCGCAGACACTTGGACTCAGAGGGGCTCCATATGCCACACGGAAAGGTTAGATTTCGCCTGGGATAAGGTGAGGTATCCTGTCCTGCAGAACAGAGACGCGCACACAGTGGGAACTGGACTGGGGCAAAGCTGTTCTAAAGAGAAATCCGTGGATATGGGGCAGGGTGTGATCCCTAAATGTGGAAGCGGACCCTCAGAACTATTAACAGAAAGCAACCTATTTTGATCTGAGGCAGAAGGACAGCCTGGGAGTTATTGCAGTGTCCCAGCTGCTCAAGCGGGAGCGGGGAAGAGGGAGAACATGGATGGCACACTCCTCTTCAAACCCTGGCCTCTGATTGCTAAGCCCAATACATAGGACCACGCAATTTGAGACATCCTGAGAGACTGCAGGGGAAGGTTGTTTTTAGGGAACCTGGGGATTGAGCGCAGAATAACCATCAGAGAATCAGCTCTGGGGCAACCCATCCCCACAAACCAGTATTGAGAACCACAGAGTAGCAGGATCTAAGCACAGCCTAGAGAGGTCCTTTCAAAACTGCCACCCAGTGGATGACTCACAAATGGACTCTCACATAATCAAAAAAGAATAAAGAGATTAAGACACACCTCAACAGTGGAACACAGGGAATTGCAATACCCTCCCAATGGGAAAACAGGAGTGCCAAACAGAAAAATAGTAGAAGTGAATGACATCCACTACTGCCTATTCTATATTTTTTTAATTTTAATTTTTTTTATTTTTTTGCATATTTTAATTAAAAAACTATTTTTTTTCTTTTCTCCCCAATTGATTTTACCTTTTTAATTATTACATTTTTATTTTCAACTAGTATTATTTCTACTACTATTTTACCTTTTTGAAAAAAAAAAGTCATTTTATTTGCTCTTAATTTTACTTTGGGATTAGAGTTCTACATTCTATTTTCATCTTTCCTTTAGCATAATTTTACTCTATCTCAACTTTACCTTTATGTCAACACTCTCTTCTTAACTTTCCCCATTTTGTTGTCTTGTTTCTCTTTCCCTTTTCCAACTTTAGATTCTCTCTATTCTTTCTCGTTATCTGGTTAAAATTTCACCCCACTTATATATCTAATTTCAAATCACCTACTCCAAGTCCATAAAAACCTCTCTCTTCTTGTCTTCAATATCAAAATATTGTTTTTCTCTATGTCCTTTTGTTATTGTATGCCTGAACGGTGATCATATCAATTTGTTATACTATTTTGTGAGATTGTTTTTGCTTATTCTACTTGTTTTATTTTGCTTTTTGTTTACTTGTTTTGGTTTGTTTTTTACCTCTCTTTTCCCTCGCCTCCCTTGATATTGGTTGTTATTTGTAATTTTTATTACTCTCCAGGTACTTGTTGCCAAGATTTCTTGGGATTAGTGGCTGTTCTAATTGGAGTTTCCTCCTCATATCTATAACTTGTTACTCTTTTCTCTCTTGCTCTCTTTCTTTTCTCACTGACTATTTTTCCCTTTCTTTTTTCTTCTTCTTTATTTTATTTTATTTTATTTTTATTTTTTCTCCCTTCCCAATTTGATTTTGGCACTTCTTTCTTTCTTTTTTTTCCTAATTTTTCTCTTCTTCTTTCTCTCCTTACCCCTAATTTGTCTTTATTGGTGGTCACCTTATTTGTGGTTATTAACATTGTGAATACATTTCTGTTCAGACCCTTGTGTGTTGTACCTGGTCGTGTTGTAGTTTGTGCCTTTAAATCAACATAGGAGAACTACATAACCAGACACCAGGAGAAGAAAGACCATGGGCAGAAAAATAAACAGCCCGCATATGACAGAAAGGCAGGTATCACCAGAAAAAGAAGTAAACAAAATAGAAGCAGAAATAAGCCTGCCAGTGAAAGAGTTCAGAGAAATGATTATAAGGTGGATGAAAAGAATGGAAGACAAAATTGACAATGTGAGTAAGAGCCAAGAGGAAATGAAGAAGAGCCAAGAGGAAATGAAGAAGAAGCAAGAAGAAATGCAGAATAATCAAGAAGAAATGAAGAATGACATCACTGCTATAAAGAACTCAATAGAAAGCATCAAAGGTAGACTAGAAGAAGCAGAGGACCACATTGATGAGCTACAAGACAGAGTAGGAAAAAATAGCCAAGTACAGCACCTTCTAGGGAAAAAAAAAAGGAAGAGGAGAGCCTAATGGATCTTTGGGAAAACATGAAACAAAACAACATCCGCATAATTGGGGTTCCAGAAAGAGAGAAAACAGAGCAAGAAATAGAAAACCTCTTTGAAGAAATAATGACAGAAAACTTTCCCAATATAAGAAAGAAAAAACCCCACACAAATCCAAGAAGCTCACAAAGTTCCAAGCAAAATGAAACCAAAGAAAACGAAACCAAGGCACATTATAATTAAATTGGCAAACACAAATGACAAAATAAGAATCTTAAAAGCAGCCAGAGAGAAACAGAAAGTTACCTACAAAGAAACCCCCATAAGAGTAGCTATTGATTTCTCAACAGAAACTCAACAGGCCAGAAGGGAATGGAATGAAATATACAATGTCATGCAAAGAAAGGGTCTGAATCCAAGAATAATGTACCCAGTAATGCTTTCAATTGAAATTGAAGGTGAATTCAGAAGCTTCACAGACAAAAAAGTACTAAGGGAATATATTACCACCAAACCAGCAATGCAAGAAATATTAAAGGGTATGCAGTAAAAGAAAGAAAGAAAATAAATAGGAAGCAAAGAAGGAACTCTGGGGTAAAGACTAAAAATGGCGACAGATAAGTACCTATCGATAATAACTTTAAATGTAAATGGATTAAATGCTCCAATCAAAAGACATAGGGTAACCGATTGAATAAGAAAACCTGATCCATATATCTGATGTCTACAGGAAACCCACCTCAGAAAAAGAGATGCACAAAGATTAAGGGTGAAGGGATGAAAGATGGTATTTCAGGCAAATAGGAATGAAAAAAAAAGCTGGCATTGGAATACTTATATCTGACAAATTAGATCTCAAAGTGAAGGACATAAAAAGAGATAAAGTATTACTTCATAATACTAAAGGGGACAATCCAACAAGAAGAAATAACTCTGGTAAACATATACGCACCCAATATAGGAGCACCTAAATACATAAAAAATTTTCTGGAGGATATAAAGTGAGAGATCGACAGCAATACAATCATAGTAGGAGACTTTAATAATCCTGTAAACAAAATTAGGCAAAGAAACATTAATCCTAAATGACTCACTAGACCAGATAGAATTAATTGACATCTTCAGAATATTTCACCCCAAAGCCACAGAATATACATTCTTCTCTAGTTCACATGGATCATTTTCAAAGATTGATCATATGTTGGGTCATAGGCAAACTGTCTTCAAATTCAAGAAGATAGAAATCATATAAAGCATTTTCTCAGAACACAGTGGCATAAAATGGAAATCAAGTATAATAAAAAGAAATCAAACACATGGAGACTAAACAGCATGCTATTAAACAATGACTGGGTAACCAGAGAGATAAAGGAAGAAATAAAGAACATCATGGCAACAAATGAAAATGACAACACAACAATACAAAATTCATGGGACACAGTGAAAGCAGTCACGAGATAGAACTTCATAGCACTACAAGCCTACTGAAAAAAAAATAGGAAACAATGGTAATAAATTTCCTAACCCTACAACTCAAAGAGTTAGAATTAGAGCAACAAGAAAAGCCTGGTGTAAGCAAAAGGAAGGAAATATTAAAGATCAGAGTAGAAATAAACAACATGGAGACCTAAGAAACAATTCAAAAGATCAATAAAACCAAAAGCTGGTTATTTGAAAGGATAAATAAGATTGATGTACCTCTAGCCAGGCTCACCAAGAAGCAAAGAGAGAAGACCCAAATAAACAAAATCAGAAATGAAAGAGGAGAAATAACAACAGACCCCGCCGAAATACAAAGGATTGTTAAAAAATACTAAGAACAACTCTATTCCAACAAATTGGACAACCTGCAAGAAATGGACATATTCCTAGAAAAATATAACCTTCCAAAACTCAATCAGCAAGAATCTAAACAGCTTAATAGTTCAATAACTATGGAAGAAATTGAAGCAGTCACCAAAAAGATTTCAGCAAACAAAAGCCGGGACCAGATGGCTACATAGGAAAGTTTTACCAAACATTCAAGGAAGAATTAAAACTTATCCTCCTCAGACTATTCAAAAAATATTCAAGAAGAAAAAACACTTCCAAATACCTTCTACGAAGCTAGCATCACCTTAATACCAAAACCAGTTAAAGACAACACAATGAAAGAGAATTACAGGTCAATATCTGTCATGAACATAGACACCAAAATCCTCAACAAAATTTTAGCAAATCAGATCCAGCAGTACATTAGAAAGATCATACATCATGACCAAGTAGGATTCATCCCAGGAATGCAAGGATGGTACAATATCTGCAAATCAATAAACATGATACATCACATAAACAAATTTAGAGATAAGAATCACATAGTCATATCAATTGATGCAGAAAAGCATTTGACAAAATCTAACACCCTTTCTTGATAAAAATCTCTCAGCAAGGTGGGAATAGGAGCATCATACCTCAACATCATAAAAGCCATATATGATAAACCCACAGCTAACATCATACTCAATGGGCAAAACTAAAACTATTTCCCCTAAGAATAGGAACAAGACAGGGATGCCCACACTCACCTCTCCTGTTCAACATAGTATTGGAAGTATTAGCCATTGCAATTAGACCAGAGGAAGAAATAAAAAGCATCCAAATTGGAAAAGAAAAAGTAAAGCTGTCCTTATTTGCAGATGACATGATACTGTACATAAACAACCCGAGGACTCCATCCAAAAACTTACTGACTTAATAAATGAATTCAGCAATGTAGCAGGATACAAAATTAATGCCAAGAAATCTATGGCATTTCTATACATTAATAGTGAAATTACAGAAAGAGAGACTGAAAAAGCAATCCCATTTACCATCGCACCAAAAAAATTAAGATACTTAGGAATAAACCTAACTTAGGAGGTAAAAGACCTATATGCAGAAATCCACAGGACACTAAAAAAAGAGATAGAAGAAGATGTTAACAGATGGAAGAGTATAGCATGCTCATGGATTGAGAGAATCAACATCATTAAAATGTCCATACTACCGAAAGCAATCTATAGATTCAATGCACTAACCATTAAAATACCAACGACGTATTTCACAGACCTAGAAAGAACTCTTTGAAGATTCATCTGGAACAAAAAAAGACCGTGAATAGCCACAGCAATCCTGAGAAAGAATAAAAAAGTAGGTGGAATCTCAATACCAGATTTCAAGCTATATTACAAAACAATTGTTCTCAAAACAGCCTGGTACTGGCACAAGAACAGACATATAGACCAATGGAATACAATAGAGAATCCAGATATCCACCCAAACCACTATGCTCAACTAATATTTGACAAAGGAAGCATGAACATACAATGGAGTCAAGACAGCCTCTTCAATAAATAGTGTTGGGAAAATTGGACAGATACATGCAAAAAAAATGGAACTGGACCACCAACTTACACCAAATACAAAAATAACCTCAAAATGGATACATAATTTAAACATTAGACGGGAAACCATAAAAATACCGGAGGAATCCACAGGCAGCACAATCTCAGACATATGCCAAAAGAACTTGTTCACTGATACTGCTCCAAGGGCAATGGAAGCTAAAGAAAAAATAAACGAATGGAATACATCAAAATGAAAAGCTTTTGCATGGCAAAAGAAACCATCAACAAAACAAAAAGAAAGCCCATTGTATGGGAGAACATATTTGCAAATGTTATCACTGATAACGATTTAATCTCCAACATCTACAGCCAACTTATACAACTTAATAAAAGGAAGACAAATGATCCAATAAAAAAAATGGGCCACGGACCTAAATAGAACCTTTTCAAAAGACGATAGAAGGAAGGCCAAGAGACACATGAAAACATGTTCAAAGTCACTAATTATCAGAGAGATGCAAATCAAAACGACAATGCGATACCATCTCACACATATCAGAATGGCAATCATCAACAAATCAACAAACGACAAGTGTTTGCTAGGATGGGGAAAAAAGGAACCCTTTTGCACTGTTGGTGGGAATGCAGACTGGTGCAGGCAATGTGGAGCACAGTATGGAATTTCCTCCAAAAACTAAAAATGGAACTCCCATTTAACCCAGCAATCCCACTCTTAGGAAAATGTCCTAAGAAAGTAGAAACACCAATCAGAAAGGATTTATGCACCCCTATGTTCATAGCAGCACAATTTACAATAGCTACAATTTGGAAAGAGCCTAGGTGCCTGTCAGCAGATGAGTGGATCAGAAAACTGTGGTACATCTACACAATGGAATTCTATGCTGCCATTAAAAAGAAGGAATTATTACCATTTACAGCAACCTGCATGGACCTGGAGAGCCTTATGCTAAATAAAATAAGCCAGTCAATGAAGGAGAAACACCATATGATCTCACTCATTTGTGGATGATAAAGAACATTATAAACTGATAAACAAAAGGCAGTAAAGCATCAAACAGACTGTCAAATTACAGCAGGAATATTAAGGAGAGGTAGGGTAGATAAGAGATCAACCAAAGGACTTGTATGCATGCATGTAAGCATAACCAATGAACACAAGACCCTAGGGGCTGGGGCGGGGGGAGGGGGTGGCAATGGGAAGATATGTATACATCTAACACAATAAAAATTTTTTTTAAATAAATAAAAAATAAAATAAAATAAAAAGTGTTAGCCAGCTCTTAGTGTCTGAGCTTTCATATAAAGTTTCACACAGTAAAAGGAGGAAAAGTAAAAGCATTTTCAGAGTCAGCTGACATACATAATAATGTAAAGCTGAAGAAACCCAATATTTAAGTATCAGTTTCAGATTAAGATTTAGAAATGTGGTTCACTGTGACCACAATGCCTTCTTTAATAAGATGACCAGGATAAGACAGGCTGGTAAATAATTTATGTGTGCCTAAGATTAGAAAAGCTAGCATACAGACAGTTCCTGTGTGGCAGGCACTGCAGAGTCTCAGATGAGCAAGTGATGGCCTCACAACTCTCAGTGCAATTGCACATGTATATTTCTCTACTAGTAACCACAGAGAGACATGTTATAGAGTGAAACATCATGATGGCTCAATGTATGATATTGTTATCTAGGCAATAAAAAAAAACAATAAAAGGAGTGGTGCTGTGGTTCCGAGCAGTTTTGTGTGTGTATTTCACTGTATCCTCACAGTTGCTTTGAAGACACTTCACACATGCAATATTTGTTTCAGAGATGCTAGTGACTGGGCTATCGTTGCCTGGCTGGTACAGAGCACAGGACCCAAGGCTTCTGCCTCACCTTCCCCTATGAAATAAGCTCTTTTTACCTTAATTTGCTTTAGGGAGATTTTACTGCAAACTCTTTGTTTTAGATGACCTCCTTCCACCCCCAGCTAAATTGAGTTATATTCAATTCCATGAGTAAAAGTATAAAAAGTGTTTTTAAAAACTGTATTGTATTCTTTTTTATTGTAAGCAGATCAGGAGACTTGACAAGAATTGCCGGTCACAGGGAGATTCACCTGTTGGACTCCACTGGCTTGTCGCATTGTCAGGCAGAGACATAGGAATATGCTAAGTGAGCAAAGACAGTAGATGGAGACTTAACAATATGTATTCTGCCACTATCAAGAGAGATAACAAAGCTATATACTGTTAGGCCAACTATCAATTAATATTTATGCTCAAAAGGGCTGGAAACATGTCATGCAGTGCTTCTTTTCACTTAACCTCCTTTCTTTTAAAAAAAAACACACTATATTTTTATTGATTTCAGAGAAGAAGGGGGAAATAGAAACATCAATGATAAAAAAGAATCATTGATCATCTGCCTGCATACTCCCTCCACAGGCATATGCTGTTGACCAGAATTGAACCCAGGACCCTTCAGTCCATAGGCCAATGCTCTATCCACTGAGCCAAACCAGTTAAGGTTCACTTACTAGTAACCTTTCAACTCAGAGTTCTGTTTTAAGGAAATAAATTGCCATGTCTGATGGTGAAGTTTTGCAAAAGCTCCAGGTACTGGAGTGAGGGCTGGCATCACAGAGGAGGTCTGGTAGACTTTCATTTGTGAATGCCAGCAGCAGCTGACAGCTGCTCAGATGCTTGAATACCTGGAAATTAGGAGTTTAACTGTCTGTTCATTTTACAAACATTTGATGGTTTTTCACTGAAGTGCTGTAGTGCCCTAAGGAATTCAGTAGCAAAAAGGGCCATTCTGCAGTATTCTGAAGCCTTTTATAGGGCTCTCTGTATTGACTTGCCTCTAATGTGGAGGAAGATGGATATCTGCCAAAAACTTGGCCCATAACCTCTTACTTAGGCAGGGCCCACACACGGAAGCAAGAATATGCACCAGGCTCTGGTGTAGGTGTGCATCTTGAATGGTAGAAATACTACACTAAGCTGAGCAATATTTAAAAATAGCAGCAGAAATTATTCCAGTGGAAATGTGAAATGTCAGTTATCTGCTCTCTGCTTATTGCTATATCTGATTCTCCCCTCAGTATTTTCACAAGAATTAAAAAACAAAGGTTCAGATATGGCACAGCCATTCAGGAATGTATGATTTGGCTTTGAGGAAGTTGTTAAAAGGGTGGCAGTATCCAAA
Organism: Lasiurus borealis; assembly: GCA_004026805.1. Lineage (NCBI taxonomy): Eukaryota > Metazoa > Chordata > Mammalia > Chiroptera > Vespertilionidae > Lasiurus > Lasiurus borealis. The sequence goes on from PVJN01047663.1 coordinate 11,726, forward strand.
GAGGCTGAGACTGCACTGAGGGAGGAGGCTGAGCAAAGGTTGGGAGGCCCATCCCAGCTGCAACTCTTAATCTTTGCTTGACGAGACATACTTCTTATGCAGAGCCTCAGCACACACAGAACACAGGTAGTGGGTGATGTGTACACATACACACACACACACACACACACACACACACACACACACATACACACACACAGAATTACATATACATATAGGTGAAATAAAGTTTCATGAAACAATACTTAGCCCTACTAAGAGTAAGGCACTCATATTTTCTCATCTGCTCTATTCCACTCTGTCATTAAAAATTCCTATTGTGCTTCATGATCCAACTAGAAAACAATGCTCCCTAGCTTCTAAATTTCTATTTATTTGACTGAGTCCAGATACTAAGTGTTAGATTGTAACATTATTCACTTTAGGAAAAAAAGTTTTATATATTAAAAGTATTTTGCAGTTCAGGTGTGGCTCAGAGGTCAGGGTTTGATTTCTGGTCAGGGCACATGCCAGGGCTGTGGGCTTGATCCCCAGTAGGGGGCATACAGGAGCAGCCAATCAATGATATTCCTTTCTCATCATTAATGTTTCTATCTCTCTATCCTTCTTCCTTTCTCTCTACCTAAAAATAAATAAAAATATTAAAAACCTTTTACATATATGAAAACATTTTAAAGTATATTTTCTGCAAGTATATCCTTATGCAATTTATATCAATAATAAATTTCTAAGTTAAAAAAGATGAACAGAAATAAAAGCTACTTGAAAAAAAAACTGTGGCACTCAAGGACTCTGTCTGCAGGCAATAAGAGAACTGTTTACATGAGTGTCCATCTGGGTGGACCCAAGACCTTGAAGATGAGTGGAGGAGTTTTATTTCCCTGGCTGGAGTCCGGTGGAGTCTTTCTCCAATATATCTAGTTGTACCCACTAGTTTACCTAGAAGCAAAGAGGTCTTTTTTGAATAAAGAGACCTGAATCCCCAGCCCCTACTCTTTCAGATTCACAGTTATTAACATCTGTCTGATGAGGTATACTTTGACCAAGATGAGATGGGAGAAAGGACAGAGTTGCCTGATAGAGGATACCTCCAGAAGGTAGAAGGAGATGGAATTGGTGAAACTGCCTCTACAACAAGGGCTAGGCACTAAGGTCTGTGTTCATGGAGTGTCCTATTATAACATGTGTTCCAAGGCCAATGGTGGCAGATGGCTCCATCAGCATGATGCTCTCAGGCTGTGTGAGTAAAATAAGGTAGCCATGACCTTGGAGCTCTCCTGACTGACAGAAACTTTGGGAGAATGTACGTGCCCTTGAGCAATCACTGCAGCTAAATGTCTAAGGGTATTATTGAGGCGAGTTAATCTTCAAAGCAGCTCTCTTCTGCCACAAACTGATTCAGGATATGAACCTAAAACCCTGAGAGAAAGGGAGAATGAGAAAGAGACAGAGAGAGACAGAGAGGAGAGAGAGAGAGAATGAGAATGAGAATGAAAATGAGAATGAATTTCTGGGCAGAATAAATAGCTGCTCTACTTCCAAGAGACTTATATATTTTAAAGTCTAAATTTGAAGCAATGTGAGAAGAAGGTGCTTTCAGCCTGCCACAAAAGGTATTACGGGAGCTTCAACTCTGCCCATAAATAAATGAGATGCTCAGAAAATAAATGGATTTCCAAATTCCGACACAGGTGCAGGTGCTCAGAAGGAATAGATATGATAAAAAACAAGTTGGAATATTCTTGTCCAAAGGTGCAACACCTTACATTGGGTAGAAAGGAAAATAAGCCAAGAAATAAGAAATGGATTCTGCCTCCATAATCCCAGGAAAAGTGAATACCTTCTATCAGTAATGATAATAGGATATTAAAACTGGTTAAGTTCTATGAAATAAACAGCAAAAGAACTGCAAAAGTTTGTTAGAAGGATAAATGATTTCTGGCTGGAGGTGAAACAAGAAGAATTTGGAGTAACACATGGGCTAAGAGCCTACACAGCCTGTATCTCAGTCCTCTCTTCTCTATTATAGGTCATCCACCAATCTACTCTGGACTTCAGTTTCCTCAGCTGAAAACCATAAATGCATTGCTCAGAATTACACGTACTGACCTCCCAAAAGAACAGGGTCTTTCACCTGGTAAATGTACCTAATTAATACTGTATTAGCTGCTGATACTGTTAAAGATGCCCTTGTGGAAACTGGCCTCAAGGATAAAGATGATTGATTCCTAGGGATGGTTGGAGTACTGCCACAGGGAAAGTTATGACAAAGCCGTGGTAGGAGGGAATGACTATGATGTCCTTGTTCTTGCCTGTTTCTCCCCTCCACCACCTGTTCTGTTAAAGTGAACATGATGCTATGATTGGAATCAGAAGTGCTGTGTCCTTACATGACCTCATGGCAGCTAGCTCCCTGACTGTGTGAGTGAGGGTGAGGGGATGGCAGTAAACAGAAAGGGCTGTACATAGTCCATTCTCTGTGGACATAGGTGTGCAAGTCTTTAGTGACATTTCTATTTGTGACTGTGCAGGCCAGTCAACCAATGCCCACATGAAAATATAAGACTCATCACAAGTGTTTTTGCTCTATGTTTGAAATCAAATGGGAAACAAGTGTTCATCTGCACAATGTTTCCTGTTAAACTTACACACTAGGACTCTATTATACTGGAATCTGAGCCAGCAGGACTTATTCTCCCTTCAAAAATCTACAGGCTTAGAGAAGGTGAATTTAAAAAGCTAGAGCATCACACATAACAGAAATAGGTTCTTAGGAGCCATTCAGTCAAGTTAGAATTCAATAAGTGGACAGTCATGACAGCTTCCACCAGGAGAGATTCCAATTTTGCCAGGTGAGACTATACAGGCACACCTTGTGTACTGTGCTTTACTGGTTGTTGCATTTTGTACAAATTGAAGACAAGACCCTCCACCAGCAACAAGATTACAACTTGTTTCATTGCAGCAGCCTGGAACCAAATGCATAATAATATTTCCAAGATACGCCTGTAGTGTGAATTTAGCCCAAACAGATGTTTCCCAATTAATATAGTATAATAAACAGTCTCTTTTCTTCTCTATTCTCCCCTACAATATAGACCTGGATGATCATCAAAGGAAGTGGGAGACCTTAAAAGATTTATTCATTCAATCTATCCATTTCAATTCAATTCAATTCAATCTAATGCAATTCAATTCATATTTACTGGAGTCAATGCATAGGATTCTCCAGAGATATAAAATCTCATGGCCTTTCATGTTTTACAATCTATTAGAGAAAAAGACTAAGCCCATAAAATGAATTATTAAAACAGAGTAATAAAGAGCCAAGACTCTGAGATCAGAAAGCTATTACATGACATTGTGTAGATAACTTTATCTTTCTTTGTCTATAAAAAAATATACTGATAAAAAATATAACTAGTTATTTTTTTCACTTCAAGGTGATTGTGAGCCCCTCCAAGATAGAGACTTGTATTTCATTCATTTTGGTGCCACAGATTGCCTGGCACAGGAAATTTGTTCAGTGAATGTCTATGCAGTAAGTGAATGAAGATTTATTGTGAGCAGAAGGAATATTGTATAGTCATAAAGCACAGTGCAGGAGGGGACAGTATGGTTGACATGCACAGGAGACTGAAGACTAAGGTGAGAACAGGGTAGAGGCAAGTCACTGAGAGTGGTGCATGCAGGGCCCAGGTTCAGGATTCAAAACCCAGGATAGTGGAAAATCAAAGAAAGCTTTTGAACAGCAGTAAGTAAAGAGGACCTAAATCAAACTATAGGCTGACTGTGAGCGGGGGAGGGAGGGTGGGGAGGAAGGATTGATTTATAAGATGTTGAGGGGGGAGGAGCCAAGATGGCGGCATAGGTAAACACCTACACTGCTGCCTCGCACAACAATTTCAAAACTACAACTAAAAGAACAGACATCATCCAGAACCACAGGAAAGCTGGCTGAGTGGAAGTTCTACAGCTAGAAGGAAAGAAAGGGGTTCACAGACACCCAGAGGAACAGCAAAAAGCTGAGGTACGGAGACGCGCGCGCTGGGAGAGCGGGTGCCCGAGTACCTGGCTGGCTTTCTCTGACGGGAGGGAAACGGAGACTCCCAACGGCATTGAACCCCTTATCCTACGACACTAAACCCCAGACCCAGCCGAAACTCATACGGGGGGAGTTTGGACTGTG
>PVJN01047664.1:0-15913 GCA_004026805.1 Lasiurus borealis
AATAAGCCAGTCAATGAAGGAGAAGCATCACATGATCTCACTCATTTGTGGATAATAAAGAACATTATAAACTGATGAACAAAAGGATAGATACAGAGGCAGTAAAGCTTCAAACAGACTGTGAAATTACAGCAGGAAGATTAAAGTTAGGTGAGGTAGATAAGAGATCAATCAAAGGACTTGTATGCATGCATATAAGTATAACCAATGAACATAGACACTGGGGAGTTGGGTTATGCCTAGGAGGGAGGGGGGGAAATGGGGAGATATGTATAAAAAATTAATTTTAAAAAAAGTAGGAAATCCTGCTACATGTGACAACATGAGTGGAGGACATTATGCTAAGTGAAATAAACACAGAAAGATTAAAAAAAATAATAAGTAAATAAATAAATATATAAATAAATAAATAAATATGAAAAATCTCCATCAATTCGACATATGTACATATGTGCTTGATGTTTTTTTATATTTATTTACCACAAGTAAAGGTCAGGAATTGTTAAATTTCTTTTAAATATTTTTTTTTACTGTTTCACTTCATTACTGCTGTGTATATGCTCCATGTGAATGATATAGGTGTTTATGTAGGCGGGTACCAACTTACTGTGAAAATCACATTACTTCGCACTGTAGGATGGGATCTCCCATATACATGTCTTGAGCACAATGCTTCCCAGCTGAGCAGGGAAACAAAGTGGGGCCTCCACACCCTGACACCTACAGGCAGGTGTGTGTACTGCAGCCTGGCCATAGTGGTAGTACCAAAAGTTCTCTGGCCCTCAAAACACAGGACTCTCTCAAAACACCTTCCCACCAGATCCCAATCAGAGGCACCAAAAGGGGTTTGGGTTTCAAAAAGTGAAAATCAGCACCCTCACAACAAGGGACCCCAAACATCCCTAAAAGAGAGCACTTTCCCTATACTGGTGGAAAGAATAACTAGAGAAGTAGCTCCTGGCTTAAGGGTCTAGATAAGCAGCATGAGTCAGCACAAAGAAGGTCTGAGTCAGTCCACATGCTATCTTGCCTGGAGACAAAGAAATGCATGAATGACCTCTGGGGGTCCCTTCCAGTTTGGGGACAACCTTAACTTAATTCTTACAAAACAGGTTTCTGATGAGAATGACACTACACCTCTCAACATGACACCTCTAAAAAGAATCAAAATGAGTATTTATTGAGCACCTACTATGTGCCAAATATTGTGCTGAATGTTCTCATTACCCTGGTCTAGTAATGGGACATGTAAAACTAAAATCCATAGGGGTGTCTATTATTTCATAGAGGAAGCTGAGACTTGGGGAGGTCACTTATTTATTCAACTAACATGTGTTAAGCACCTACTATTTTATTGTTTAGACTCTGTGTTGGGTGCTGGGGATACAACAGTGAACCAAACTGTCTTGATGGAGCAGGTGGGGCACAGATTATAAAAACAAATAAACCTCTCATGTTATTTCAGGTAGCGGTGCTAAGTGTGATGAAGAAAAGTAAAGCAGGATCAAGGAACAGAGTGAAGGGGCAGTGGTATTCTAGCTAGGATGGGAAGATGTGTGGAAGGAAGTAGCATTTGAGCAGAAGTGTGGAGTAAGGGAGTGAATATGCATAGGTCTGGAGAAGGGTACAGAGGCAGAGGGAACAACCAGTACAAAGGCCTTGGCGTGAGTGTGGCCAACACATACAAGATAAAGCTGGTGGGCTGGAGCAGTGCAGGAGGATGGGAGCTGTAGAAAATGAGTTTGGAAAGTATGGTGATAGCATACTTTAAAGGTGATAGCATTTTTAAAGGATCACTGTGGTGTGGAGAAATGGATGGGTAAATCAATTAATAAATAAATGATGGATGAAGAGATAGATAGATAAATGGATGGATAATAGATATGTAGATACATGAATTTCCAGGGATTCCCTTAAGATGGCTACTGCCCAGCGGTAAGGATATATAGAGCTCACATGTTTAGCTCCAAATAACCAACCCCCTCAGGGGTCCCAAGCAAGTACATGCCTTAGTGAAGTAAAGCTTGTATATTGGAATTCTGATCCACAGTTCAATAGGAAAACAGGGTCTTCATTCCAAGGAAACCATTACAGAGAAGGCCATAGGATGGGGCCTGAGAACACCAGGAAGAAATGTTCTGCCTTCAGACCCTACTAAGCTGACTCCCACACAAGAGCCCGATGCAAAAATGCGTGCGCGCGAGCACACACACACACACACACACATACACACACACACATCTACTACCTGGGATCCCCTAGGTAGAGTCAGTATCTATACCAAGACTCTTCCTCAAGTCCTTGGGCAAGAAAATCTGGTTTTTCCACCAGAAAAAAATAAAACACCTTTCAGAACAAAGCCAAGGCTCCCTACAGATGATACTGGTCACCAGGAGCCCAGCCCTGCAGGGTCATCCCATCCCACAACCCTGTGACACCTGCCCAACCTCACCTCCACATCCTTCTCAAGCTCCAGCCCAGCCTCCATCAGGTTGTGCTCAAACTCCTCCCGCTGCTCCTTCCTCTCCTCTTCCAGGGCATCCAGCCGCCCCAGCTCAATGTCACGAGAGCCCCCAGCATGGGGGTCCTTGCCAGTCTCCCCATTAGAGATGATGGCCAGTGGCTGGCCAGGAGAGCTGTGGCTGGGATGTGCCCCACGTTTCCGATAGTGGTAGGCCAGTACATAGTCAACCTTCCTTTTGTTGTCATAGAAGTGCATGCGACTCAGAGGGGCCTCCGAGGACACTGGCTCATTGGCATCCAGGTAGTTGTTGATGACCTGGCCAGAGAAAACAATAGAAATAGTGATGTCTGGTGAGGAAGGGGTGAGAGACAGAGGATGCAGACCTTGCTCTGGGCCCCCAAAAATTGCACTAAGAAGCAAGCCCCTTAGACCCCAAGGTCCCAACTGCCCCAGTTTAAGGACAAGTTGGCCTAAATTCACCTGCCACACCCACCCCACACAGCCCTCCACCCACTTGCCCACAGCCCAGGCATGGGTGCCTTCACACCTGCTCCAGCCGTCATGCACACATGCATGCTCACATAGAGACTGCACACATAGCACTAAACCCATGCACAGCCCCATACCTGCCTCCACATACAGAGCCCCAGGCCCACTCCTGCACATGCTCACAGTCACTCACCCAGGTGTCTGCACCAGCACTCCTGCACACACATCCATGAATACGTATATTACCCAAGTGCACTCTGACATGCACACAGCTCTTCACATGTACAGTGGCACATCCACCTGCTTGCAAATCCGCATACACACACACAGAGTACTCACTGGCAGGTTCTCTGAATCCATTGGAACACAGGCCAATTTCTGGTCACCTGGCCCACCCCTACCTCCCACCCCAAGGGGATTCACTATACACTATGCCCCTCACAGCCCCACATCATCCTGTTCCTCCTCCTCTCCAACCACTGGTGGCAGCGGGGACTGACTCCTGTTCCCGTCCACCTGTGGAGATGGGACATTGAAAGAGGAGAAAGAATGAGGTGGAGCAGAGGAGGGAACTGCCTCCCCATTGGGTGTTTCCCTGTTTATTACTGGCTTGATTTCCAGCTGCCTCAGCAGCCACCTGAGAGGTCACCTGGGCAACCAGGCACAGGGGAAAGCCTTCAGAGCCACCACAGCAGAGGTGGGAGGGGAGCTGCAGAGTCTGCAGACCAACAGGTGGGATCACTGGGCCTCTCACACCCCCTCCTTCCAGGTCATCTGACCAAAAGACTCCAGCGTAGCTGGGACATTACACTGTCATGACTTATAGAGAAAGCAAAGGAAAGGGGGCCTAAAAAAAACTCTGAGTCTCTCTCTCTCTCTCTCTCTCCCTCTCTCTCTCTCTCTCTCACACACACACATCTGTCCCCAAAGTGGAATTTCCCCAGTCATGGGGCTCCCCTTGGCCATCCCCCCAAGCCCAGTACTCACAGAGCTGCTGTGGGAGCTCTCTTCTCTGGACAGCTGGCCAGAATCTTGGTTGAAGCTGCCCTGTAGACCTGGGGCTGGGGAACCCGGCACCTTGAGGTATTGCTGTCCTTCTTTGGGGCCCTGGCTGCCCCTGGCATGAGGGCTCAGCCTGCGTGGGGAGCCAAGGAGCAAGGGGATGTCTGTGAGAGGAAAAGACAAAGGAAGCAAAGCCACTTCAGGTGATGGGGAAGCCAGGACACAGAGGAGCTGAGGCACTGAGGGAGACACATTGGGTGGTCCTTAAAAAAATGGCATGTCTCCTCAGAGCCTCGGTAATCCAGGGTCACACTGGCCATAGGGAAGAAGTGAGTGGAGAAGGGGAGTCACGCTCCACTACACACACACACACACACACACACACACACACACACACACACACACACACGGAGAGCCTGGAGCCACCAGCACGAGCCCCTGTAGATGATCACTATCATAATCTCTTATGATTCCGAGACAGGAGGATGGCATCAGGGGAGCCAGGGTAGGTGGGGCACTGTCTGCAGACACATCTGGAATTAATGCCAAAGACAGGCTGAGGGCTTCTCCCAGGGCAACCAGACCAACCAGAACCACTCCTCAAGGAAAGAAAGAGCAAGGACAAACCAATGGTGAGCCCGCTGAGGGCAGGAGTGTCCTCTGACAAAAGGACAGCCTCCAATGTCCTTGAGGGGTCCCCACACACCTTCTGGCTCCACCAAGGCCTGAGATCTCATGGCCCTTCCTTGATCCTGCAGTGCTATTTCCAAAGACTCCCAGAAGCACCCTGGAGGGAGAGGAACCCAGTGGGTGATGGAACGCAGCATGTTAGAAGTAGGGGGGGGACTATGAGATGAAACACTGCAATTCCACTTTGCACCAAAGTCCCAAACAGGGTCTCACAGCTGATCAGACCCAGTCTTTTCCAACCTCTGAGGAACACTTTCAAGCACAGAAGCATAGCCCAGGGCACCTGGATTTGACCCTCAGCTCTGCCACCTGAGCTGAACCTTCAACTCTGCCACCTAGATTTGACCCTCAGCTCTGCCACCTGGACTGAACCTTCAACTCTTCCACTTGCTGACCCTGAGACCTCCCTGAGCCTCTTTCTTCAACTGTAATGGGAAGAGAATCCCAAACGTGCAGGACTGTAATAAGCATGAGAACTAGAGATGTGATGCACAATACCCAGGACAGTCATTAGCCTATGTGTGTGCAACAAAAGGTGGTTATTATAATTGCTCACATTATTTTCATTTTGAGCTCTGTGTGAACAGAAAGTACACCTTATACATCAAGCTCAGCCCTTAGCCCCTGTTGAATGAATGAGTGAATTAATTAATTAATTAATTAACTAACTAACAGTGGCTCTTTCTGGTCTCTTGAAACAGAGCTCTGGCCAGTTACTAGTTTGTGGAGCAGTCCCTGTGTGCATGCTCTCTGCTGGTCAGTTTCAGTAAGCTTAGGACATTGGTCCCTGCACCTGAAAAACTTAGCATTTTTTACGCAGGAAATACAAGTATGACCAACAGAGTAAAGCTTTCATAATTTATTTCTATATTGTGGGCTCCAGTCCATGTGGTGGGAGACCAGAAAGCTAGGTCAAGGTAGGATTTCTGAGGAATTAAGCCTAAAGCTAGTTTTGAAGGGTTGGTGGCTTCTGGAAGACACTCCGTAGAGACAGAACACAGAGGGCAAGAGTGGGCACGCATGCTCACTGAGGAATAGAGCAGCCTCCAGCTCTGAACATCAAGGTAGGGATTTCTTCATTGGTCTTTGATCTTGCCTCATCTCTCTTGTTCGTGCTTTTCTGCATGCTTGCCCACCAGTTAGTCCAGGTCAGAACTAAGAATAGAACTCCACTGTGGGAACCTCTTTCCACGTCCCGCGTGGTTCAGGGTTCCCGGGTCAGGGTTCAGGTTCTGAAGGAGGCCACACGCAAACGAAATGAGAGACTAGAAAATATTAATTTGGCGATATTGGGGGGGCAGGCGGGAGCCTTCCTCTAGTGGGAAGGACTGCCATTTGCTCTAGCATTTTTCTCCCTTTTATTAAGGCTTTGGGACACACCCCTAGCCTTTAGGCAGGAAATAACAGAAATTAACATGATACAAACAGATAGTTTCAACTAAACAATGAGTAATCAGCTCTGACCTTTCCGAGCAATTAAGGTTTGCCAGCCTTCTGGCCTTCCGTTTATATCCACCTAGTGAGAACAATATTTGGTCTCCGACACTCCACACCCTAGGGAAAGCCTGGAGACCTCTAGCTGCATGCCTCACAAGCCAAAGACCATCCTGACGTGTAACTGGGCAGGTAACAAAGGTTACCTATACCAAGCTCCTCAAGGTTCACCCTTCCTTCCCCACTATACTCACATTCACAATTGTGACTCAGGACAACTCAGATTCAAAGTCAACCCAAAACTTTAATTAACCACTATCCAGGAGCTACCATGCCTTGAAGGTGGACCTGGGTTTGAGGCTGGCCTCCAGGGTCCCACTGGTCATCCTGGCTGCTCCTTCTGCTTTTTTTTCTGACACAGACATCACAGCTAGATCCAACCTCCACCATCCCACTGGCTGAAGGCACCTTAGGTTGTGCTACAGAGGCAGATGAAGGAACAGGAGCAGAGATTTTGAGAGAAAAATAGTAGACACTAAAATCAGGGAGAGGCCCAAATCTAAAAGAAAGAAAAAAAAAAACAGGCATAGCTTGTTTTTAGAGTGCTATCAATGCCTATCTATAGATTGTCTCTTCCCTGAGCCCCTCCCCACCTTTGATTCCCCTCTATTCTATGTCTGCACCTTTCCATCCACCATCAGGGCCTTTGTTAGCCATTCCTTCTTCTGGCTGTTGGCTGTCAAGGATCAAAAGCAAATTTATAGCCCATGCTGACATCTTGACATAATACAAGTGAAAGCATTTTGAAATCTCTTTTTTAAAATTTCTGAAATCTTTAAAGGGCCCTGCAGATTTCTAGCCCTGCATGTTTGCAGAGCAGCGGTCTTAGCTGAAGGAATCCTCTCTGAAGGCGGGCACTGGTACACTGTGCTAAGGAAAGGGAGAGATGCTGAAGTCATTCCACCTCTTAAACAGTTTGGCACAAATCTTTAGGGCCACAGCAAAGGCTCGGAGCTTGGAGGACCCTTTGAGTAGGGAGAAAGATAGGACAGGATGTGGAGACTTTGTTAGAGAAAGGCTTGGCAGCAGGTGATGGGGAAGAGGGGGAGGGAACTGGAGCAAAGGGACCAGGTGACACAAGCCAAAAGGAGCCAGAGAAAGAGCAGGAAGTGGTTCCCCAGTCCTGGAGAAGAGAAGAGGAGATATCAGAGCGCAAAGAGGTTCCCAGAACTTCCAGGATAGAAGAGCAAGAGAAGTTCTCCAGAGTGAGCTGGACTTCCAGGCATCAGGGCTTTCCCTTAAAGTGCCCTTGTGGCATCGTTACTCTCATTATTAACCACTGGCAGGTGAAGTGTGCAGTGCCCTGAAATATTGGGCAGCCTCTGACATTAGCTTTTAAAGGCCAGGGCTGTCTGAGGGGAGATAGAGCATCCAAATTCTTTTAGGACAAGAACAAGACTCCAAATGGGGGTGGTTCTACCAACAGGCGGGACTCCTTGGGACAGTGGTTCTCAACCTTCCTAATGCCGAGACCCTTTAAGACAGCTCCTCATGTGGTGGTGATCCCCAACCATAAAATTATTTCCATTGCTACTTCATAACTGTAATGTTGCTACTGTTATGAACTGTAATGTAAATATCTGATATGCAGGATGTATTTTCGTTGTTACAAATTGAACATAGTTAAAGCATAGTGATTAATCACAAAAACAATATGTAATTATATATTGTGAAATATTTATTTCTAATTACAAATAAATGAAATTTTGTCTTGAATCATGGTATAGCATGGGTAACAGTCTTCATATGACAACAGTAAACTACATTGCTACAATTTGCTACACAGAGGAGCGGTGTGTTGGTTCCTAAGACCATGGGAAATAGGTGTTTTCCAATAGTCTTAGTCGACCCCTGTGAAAGGGTTGCGACCCACAGGTTGAGAACCGCTGTCTTGGGCGCTTCAGAGAGAACCAGTCACTTTCAGATTTTGAAGTCACTCACCCTGGCCTCTCCACAAGCATCTTACCATGGACATATTTCAGTTAGGATCAATGCTTACTGAGTTCTCCCCCTGCTTCCCTGCATGCATTTGACCCAGGAAAACAGCCTAAATTTGAAACTCCAAGCTCAAAATTTGGATCCAGTGGCCCTGCTGATCACCCCTCTCTTGCCTCATAGGTCTTGCTAAACAGCACCTTTTAACCATTGTGCATGTCAAATAAATCAGTAAAACCCTCCAGTTCTCTCTACACAAAAGGGATCATTTCAAATCTGCCTCTTCAGCTCTGCTTGTCTTATAGCCTTGGCTCAAAAGTAGTCCTCTATTTGTGAATAAGTGTTTTCAAATTGCAGCATTATTCGTGGTGGCCAATCCATGGAAACAACCAAAGTGTTCTTCTATAGACGATTGGATAAAGAAGATGTGGTATATATATACTATGGAATACTACTCAGCCATAAGAAAAGATAAAATACTGCAATTTGCAACAACATGGATGGATCTTGAAAGTATCGTGCTAAGTGAAAACGTCAGATGGAAAAAGTCAAGAACCATATGATTTCACTCATATGTGGGATATAAAACTGGAAGTAACAAATGAACAATCAAGACAAACAAACAAACAAAATTGTAACAGTATGGTAGTTACCAGAGGGGAAGAAGTAAGTGAGATAGTAAAGGAAATAGTAAAGAGTAGAGGGAGTCAAATATATGGTGATGGAAGATTTGACTTTGGAGTTAAGCACACAAATGCAATATACAAATGATGTATCATATAGTTATACACTTGAAATATATATAATTTTATTAACAATGTCATCCCAATAAATTGTTTTAATTAAAAAAAAAATAATAAAGAACAGCCTTCTCTAGCTTAATGCTCAAACATCTCTTTGCTGATGATGATGTTACCACAAGTTCATCCTTACTTTGAATGTGGATAAGTATGAGTTTTCTGCCACTCATCATACTCCCCTCAGATCCTCTTCGGTCCTCCCCAATCCTCCATCCTCCTTGCACACTAATACTACCATTTTGAGTTTCATGCTTCTTAAGATGAAGACCAAACTTTCTAATATGGCATACAGGGCCTTTCACAATCTGAGTCCTGCCTACCTGTCTGAACTGCTTCATCTGATTACATCCATCCACAACCTGCTCTCGCTGCTCCTCTCCTCACACACACCATCATGCCATGCTCCAATCACAGCTGGACATTTTGGGGGAAAAGAGTAAAATATTTATAATCTTTCACATCTCTATTCATTAATGCCAAAACATTTTATTTCTCAAGCACTATACAATACATTGGAAATATAAGGCCAAATAGAACCTGAGCCTTTCTACCAATCCCTAGGTGCTCACAAGAAATGAGTATTAAGGGAGGAAGATAGATTACTAAGGAGATAATTTCAGGATTGAGAGAAGAACAAAGTCACAGTATGAACTAGGACCTATAGAAGCAAAGTCCTCAGCTCTGCCTCGAGCCTCTCAGAGTACATGAGTTTTAAGATGCATCTAGAAAAATAGGCATCTTCCAATGGGCAAGGTACGAAAGGGGATTCCAGGGAGAAAGATAATAGTTGGCATGGACTTTTGGAATCAGCCACTGAGCTTAGCTGTTTCAGATCATCAACTTCACAAAGCAGAGTGCCTGCCTCCTTCTGCTCATTTTCCACCCACATAATACCACTAGTTTCCAACTAGGTGATGGGATTTGAGGGTGGATTTCAGGAAAGACACCTCTTATTTAATTATATACTTTTAACATGAATTATAAGGCCCCTTAACATATTTACTGTCAACCTTCCCAGTATCAATTATTTGCTAGTCACTTTACACACACACACACACACACACACACACACACACACACACGCACACACACATTCCAGAAAGACTGAACTACCTGCTTCAAGGAGGTGACATGTGGAGAACCACAGGATTTGGCTGGAAAGTTTGTAAGAAGGAATCTCTGAAAGGTTGGGCGCCTCTAAGGGGAGCTGGCCAAAGGTGGCAACGCCTGCCTTGACTTTTCCAAACAAGTCTGAGCCTCCAGGTGGTTTACTGGAATTTTTACACTTAGTCTTCAGACGCATGTGTCTTCTCAATGATGCTTACCCTACTAAGAGTATCTCATAGTTAATTTTAGTTTAAGCTGCTGTTACAATAAAAAGCTAAGGAGGCAGGCGAACAGGGGCTGTTTGGTTTCTCAAGCCAAGCAGTCCCTTAGCCCTCTCTTTCACAGAAACATGGGCCAGAGTAATCATTCTTAAGTTGCCTGGGGTCTGCCAATCAGACCCTGGCATTGACATGTTTCTTCTTCTTTTTTTTTTTAAATATATTTTTATTGATTTTTTACAGAGAGGAAGGGAGAAGGATAGAGAGTCAGAAACATTGATGAGAGAGACATCGATCAGCCACCTCCTGCACACCCCCCCACTGGGGATGTGCCCTCAACCAAGATACATGCCCTTGACCAAAATCGAACCTGGGACCTTTCAGTCCCCAGGCTGATGCTCTATCCACTGAGCAAACCCGTTTCGACGCATATCTTCTTTTTTTCTTTTTTTTTAATCTTTATTAATTTTTTATACAGATCTCCCCATTGCCCCCCCTCCCTCCCAGGCATACCTCAACCCCCCAGTGTCTATGTTCATTGGTTATGCTTATATGCATGCATACAAGTCCTTTGATTGATCTCTTATCTACCTCACCTAACTTTAATCTTCCTACTGTAATTTCACAGTCTGTTTGAAGCTTTACTATCTCTGTATCTATCCTTTTGTTCATCAGTTTATAATGTTCTTTATTATCCACAAATGAGTGAAATCATGCGATGCTTCTCCTTCATTGACTGGCTTAATTCACTAAGCATAAGGCTCTCCAGTTCCAACCAGGTTGCTGCAAATGGTAAGAATTCCTTCTTTTTATGGCAGCATAGAATTCCATTGTGTTTCTTCTTATATTTAGTCTTTAAAATTGTTCTCCCTTCTGCTTCTAACCAGCTCTCCTCAATTCTATACCAATCCCCACTCTGTTAACATGCAGATTTCATAAGTTATAAAAACATTAAAGAATTATAAGCAGAGAAACAACATGATTAGAATTACATTAGAAAGATCATCTGGCTATAGTGAAGATAAATGGAGTTTCAGAATAAGGATGGATGGATAGATAGATGGATCTCAACTCCTTTGCTGCTATAGGTGACCCTTCATAAAACTTTTATTTTACTGGTAATCAAAAACCTCCATTGTCCTGAGGCTTACAAACAATGTGGCATTCAAAGACTCCCATATCTGACGGTTACATATCTCTGCTGCCTTATCTATCCATCAGATAAGAACATTCAAGTTTACTCAAACCTATGTCCAAGCTGAGCCTCACTCTGTGCCTTTTTTCAGGCAGTCATCCCTGCTTGGAATGCTCTCTACTTGTCTTAAGTCTCATCCAGATCAAGTCTTACTCATACACTGAGCCTTCCCTAACCACTTCAGGAAGACCTCAAAATGTTCAGAAAATTTGCCTGCTATGCCTTTGTATTCCTAGTACAGGACTCTGGATGTAACAGAGGCTCAGCAAAAAGTTTTGAGGTAATGATGTAGGGAATTAGAGTCTTCTTTATTACAAGTGAACTAGAGCCCCGGTGCACAAAATTTGTGCACTGGGGAAGGGGGGAAGCTGTCCCTCAGCCCAATGGGATTAGGCCTAAACTGGCAGTCAGACATCCCTCTCACCATCCAGGATTGCTGGCGTCCAACCATTCACCTGCCTGCCTGCCTGATTGCCCCCAACTGCCCTCCCCTGCCAGCCTGGTCACCCCTAACTTCTCTCCCCTACTGGATTGGTTGCCCCTAACTGCTCTTTCCCCTGAAGGCCTAGTCACCCTCAACTGCCCTCACCTACAGGCCTGGTCCCCTCCAACTGCCTTCCCCTGCAGGCTTAGTTGCCCCCCACTGCCCTCCCCTGCCAGCTCAGTCACCACTAACTGCTCTCCTCTGCTGGCCTGGTTGCCCTTAATTGCCTTCCCCTGTAGGCCTGGTCCCTCCCAACTGCCCTCCCTTGCTGGCCTGCCCCCCTAACTCCCCTCCCCTATAGGCCTGGTCACCCCAAACTGCCCTCTCCTGCAGGCCTGGTCCTCCCCAACTGCCCTCACCTGCAGGCCTGGTCCCCCACAACTGCCTTCCCCTGCAGGCTTAGTTGTCCCCAACTGTCCTCCCCTGCCAGCCCAGTCATCCCTTACTGCCCTCCTCTGCTGGCCTGCTTGCCCCTAATTGCCTTCCCCTCCAGGTCCCTCCCAACTGCCTTCCCTTGCTGGTCTGGCCCTCCCCCAACTGCCCTCCCTTCCCTGCTGGCCTAGTAACCCCAAACTGCCCTCCCCTGCTGGCCTGGTCACCCCTAACTACCTTCCCTTGCAAGCCCAGTCACCCCTAACTGCCCTCCTCTGCTGGCCTGCTTGCCCCTAATTGCCTTCCCCTGCAGGCCTGGTCCCCCCCAACTGTCCTCCCTTGCAGGCCTGGTTCTGCACCCCCCCTCATCAACTGTCTTCCCTTGCAGGCCTGGTCACCCCTAACTGCTCTCCCCTGCAGGCCTAGTCCCCCAGTTCTCCTCCTTCCCCTACTGGGCCGGTCATCCCAAATTGTCCTCCCCTGCTGGCCCAGTCACCCCTAACTTCCCTCCCTTGCAGCCTGGTCACCCCCAACTGCCCTCCCTCCCCTACTGGGCCGGTCATCCCAAATTGTCCTCCCCTGAAGGCCCAGTCACCCCTAAATGCCCTCCTCTGCTGGCCTGGTTGCCCCTAATTACCTTTCCCTGCAGGCCTGGTTCCCCCCAACTGCCCTCCCTCCTCTGCTGGCCCAATCACCCCAAGCTGCCCTCCCCTGCTGGCCCTGTCACCCCTAACTGCCCTCTCCTGCAGGCCTGGTCACCCCCAACTGCCCTCCCCTGCAGATCTGGTCACCCATAACTGCCCTCCCTGCCAGCCATCTTGTGGTGGCCATCTTGTGATCACATGGGGGTGGCCATCTTGTGTGATGGCATGATGGTCAATTTGCATATTACCTCTTTATTATATTATATAGGATTTTGAACAGAGTGGCTTCCCTTAGGAACTAATTATAACAGTAGCTATAATAACCCTAACTACTGACATCCTGCATGTGCTGGGCACTGTTCTAAGAACTTTACGTGTATCAACTCATTTAATCTTCAGAATAACCCTATCAGATTGGTACTATTGTTATCCCATTTTACTGATGAAGAAACTGAGGCATAGAGTAGTAATGCAACTTTCCCAAAGTCATCAGCTAGTAAGTGGCATATTCACAGTCCACACTTTTAACCACTAGGCTAACCTATGCTCAAGAAGAGGATCAACCAAGAAAACAAACTTGATAAATCTGGACTTCCTAACTAGGCATTCTTAACACCCCTTGCTCCTTTAAAAGGTCCTATTAATAAATAGCATTTACAGTCAATGCTCAGACCCAAAATCCTGAAAGTAAAGACCAAGGACAAGAAAAGAATAAGAAATTCATCTCAGGGAGCACTTTTCTCAATGACAAAATCCACAGATTAGGACTTAGATGAGTTGCCCAAATGAAATCTACTCATTGGCAGCCCATCCTACACTGTGTTTTGAAGTGTGGCTGATAAGATTAAAGTATAAATGGTCCTCCCACAATGTCTTCATCTGCTTCCCTAACTCATACTGGCCAAATATCACTTGCATTTTTTAAAAATGGATATTAAGACAAAAGAGCCACTGAATCTGTTTGCTAACTATTGTCACACCAGTTTACTATTCATTCATTCATTTAAAAAAAAAAAAACATTTAATAAGTATTTATCACATTTCTTCCCTGCCTTGTCCTGGGTGCTGAAAACAGAAAGACCTCCAAGTTTACTTGAGGAGATAAGTGTGTAACTCTGTAACTTTAATACAGTAAAATAACGTGGAGATGCCATGCCAAACTTATTTTTGATAGGCTCCTATAACAGAAACTACTACCTGCTTACCAAAATCCATGCTCTCTTCTTCTTCTTCCTGAACACACAGCTGGACCATATTTCCTAATCTCCATGGCCACGGGGCTGAATTCCAGCCAGAAGAATGTAAACTGAGTGATACGTGCTTCCAGGCCTGCGTCATATCATAGTAAACCTCCCGTGCATGTTCCTGCATGCTCCTATGTGGTATTTCCCCCTTTAAGGTCACTGAAATGGCAACTCTCAGGGCCACCTTCGAAGTTATGGTTGAAGTTATAGTTGAAGTTGGCTGAAGATTCATTACTCTGGGTCCCTGAAAAGCCACATGGAAAAGAACTGCCTCACCAACTTGTTTACCCATCCAAGATGCTTACTTTAGAAAGAATTGAACTGTTTACTCATTATATATTTTTCAGTCTATTTGTTAGAGCAGCTAGTTGAGCAATATGCTAACTAATACAATACCTTTCACAATAAACATAGATAATACATAACTCCACCTACAAGCACAGTAAGTCACCCCACAGAGGTACTACCCACATCAAATACTCATATGTCAGAGCCTTGCTCAACAGATCCTTTTCCAAACTTCTCCCAACCTCACAGATTTAACAACCCCTCATACTTTTGCACACCACAGGTTGGTAGAGATACTCAAAAGTAGGGCCTGCATATCATCTTTGACCCTTACAGCAGCCTGGCACATAGTAAGTGCTCAATGAAAGAGTGAATTATAAAATGAAATGCTGAAAGATGAGCAGAGAGGGTTTCTGGGCAAAGTCATCTCTTCTACATTTTGTGATATAGAATTCTGGAGCTTTGATGGTGTTTGAGTTTAAGTATTTTTGAGCAATAACAAAGCTGTTTTTAAAGAAAAGTTTTGGCCTTGACTGGAGGCAGTCCCATAGTCAAACTCTCTCTCAAGACAAGAACTAAGACTTAGATCATAATTTCTTGTTAAAAATAAGTAAATAAAACAATTTCTTTCTTTTCTAAATCATGAAAATTACTTTTGACTCTCCAATAGTTCTGGCCCTTGTCAATGACCTACATCTGAAACTGTTTGCTAACAAAATACTTCTTGATGAAAAGCTTGCTGACAAGAACTTCTGCTTCCAGTAATAATAAAATAACTGGTACTTGGGTAAACATTCTTCCAAAAACAAATATAAAACAGGACAAATACATGAGTCATCCATTTTCAGGCACTGAACATCCATCACACAGAAAAGCAATCCCTGAGGGAAGAAAAACTCACCAGTGTAACCTCATCAGAACAAGTTATTGACTGGAGTTCAGGGTGCTGGAATCCAAATAAAGCAAGGAGGGCCCACTGCACCAAAGAAACAGAGATCAAGATTTGAAGCAGCTAAAACGGCTAGAAATTATGGGGTTGAGTGCAAGAGGGAAGGAATCTGTGTGAAGGAAGGTTCTCAGAAGCAGAGGTTAAGATATGTGAGGCTTATGTAGAGAGGCTGCTACACTGAGATCAGAAGAAAAATGCTGGAGGTCAAACAGGACTGGGAGATATTGAAGTTCCATCTCAGCCAGAGTAGCAAGACCTCCTTAACTTACTCCAGGCATCCAGCTGAGACATCAGGGCCTCATTTTAAGAGTAAGAACCATACACTAGAGAAAAGTTTCTTTTAGACTGTCTAAAACATCTAAGGGCATGTCTTAAAAAAAATCAATAGGGAAGACAGAGTGGAGAGGTTGAATCTTAACCAAGTTACAGAACCTTGGAAAATACCTTGGATTTCCATAATATACCCTAACAAAGTAGTAACCAAACCAAAGCAAGATCAGCCAGTAAGTGAACTGCCAGCTAGAAAAAAAATAATTTT
>PVJN01047665.1:0-15913 GCA_004026805.1 Lasiurus borealis
AAGAATTTCTAGATGCAGAAAAGAAACCTGATGAATAGTTCAAAATCACACATCTGAGAATTGATACATTGAAGTCAAACAGATTTCAGGTTTCACCTTCCTCTGTACACTGTAATGTGCTACTCCATAATATGGGCACAATAAGTGCCTACGGAACATATGATTAAATTACCTGGCAATCTCAAGCATGCACAATCTGCCCAAAGTCTTCCAATAGAAATATCTCAGATGATGACAACTTTGGGACATAGCTGAGTGGAAGCCAATAGGATCATATGCCTGAGTTGATGGTGCTGAACTATTACACTTAGCAGATGAGTGTCACTTTGGCCAAGTGAAGAGTAGGCCTGTGTCTTTATTTACATGCCAGGTTTGCTCACCTGGCCCCAGCAGCATGGCATCTGGAGCAATCAGAGGACAGAAGAACAGTTGACATGTCATTTAGATCTCTATTTCACCCTGACTCTTTACTGGGAAAATGTTATTTGTTTTCTCACTTACAAAAATAAGCCCTGTGAGGTGTCCCTTTACTTACCCAAACAAATAAAAATTGCAACCCTGTTCTAACTCACAGCTAGGGGATATGATGGCTATAAGTCAACATTGTGGCTCTGCAAATTCAGGCAGTGGAATGAGCTGGGATGGGACCTAGGAGTTTTCCCAGCTCCAACGGCACAGCTGTCCAGATTCCTTGCGGATCAAATAATTTAGAGAAGAGTCAATGTTCTAGCAGATACTTTCTTCCTATTCAAGCCAGTGGAAGGTACAACATACAACAAACCTTTTACATAAGATTGCCAGACCTGAGTGATCCATTGAAACAGACATATTACCTTCAAGGCAGGTAGAATAGGGAAGAAAAGTGTATCTGGCCAATGTTGCTCAGTGGATGAGCATTGATCCATGGACCAGGAAGTCACAGTTTGATTCCTAGTCGGGGCACATGCTTGGGTTTCAAGATTTGATCCCCAGTAGGGGGCATGAAGGAGGCAGCCAATCAATGATTCTCTCTCATCATTGATGTTTCTATCTCTCTCTCCCTCTCTCAAATCAATAAAATACATTTTTAAAAAGACAAAAGAAACATAAGCCTCACAGGTGTCTGACATGATCTGCCTCTGCAGAATAGACACTGTAGCTGTGTCTTTGTGGCCTGATTTCTAACAGGAAACCATCATAGGCCTCCCACTTGCTTCTTCAATTTGGAAGACACTTGAAAGGGTTCTCATATTAGAGGTCTCAGGCAATCTATACAAAAGTTTTCTAACCTTGGACCTAATAAATATTAATCCTGAGGAAATAATTCAAAAGAAGAATATGCAAAAATGATACTTATAACATTGTAAGTTTATAACATTTCAGCAATGACATATCTATGTCATGGATTATCGTTTACCTGTTAATATAAATCTGCCCCATATTTAAAGTTCTAGAAAAAACAGAAGCTAGGAGGGAAGTATCAAATTTTTAATATCTGAGAATTTCCCGGAGAGATAAAGGTTGTAAACATTCATATTGAAAAGATATATTAAAAGCCTTGTGTGATAGGAATGTCCAAACCTGGGCACATCACTGTGATCTTTTAAATATTCAGAACAAAGAGGCCGTCCAAAAACTTCCCAAGATGTCCAATAGTCACTGGCAAAGTAATGAGTTAATTTGACCTCAAACTCCTCATCAACAATATTGGATGCTTAATGCTACTTTTTTCCTTTAACATGAGGACATAATGTGTAGGGCTTATGAGTTTTTTAAGTTATATGATAAAGTTTTGTAGAGGCCAACTTTATTATAGAAATACCAGAGGCCCAGCACATAAAATTCTTGTGCAGGTACAGTTCCTAGGCCTGGCCTATGATCAGGGCCATCTTCCCCTGCTGCCACAGCTGGCCCCACGCCCACCTCCTGCTGCCAACCACCCCCGTACCCCCCCGTTCACCATCTGATGATTAGTGCCTGAGAAGGGACTGAGAAGTTGGCTGTTCTCACCTGCTGGCCGGCCTCACCCCTGCTGCAGTTCACCCTCTGTATGGGGGCCTACTGGCACCCCCCATCACCTGTATCCCCCACCAGCCACCCCCGGTTCCCCGTTCACTGTCAGGCGATCAGAGCCTGCAGGACGGGGAAAGGGATTGAGAGGTGGTCAGTGCACCTCATAGTGACTGGTCCAGCAGTCATTCTGGTTGTTCCACTGTTAGGATTAATTTGTATATTACCCTTTTATTATGTAAGATATCTATATATATATAAAGTGTAAATACATAAATTACTATATATAACATATATGTGTGATATAGTATAAAATGTGTATGACATAATACATAGAAATATATCTATATATTATGTCTGCATGTATTTGCTGAGATGGGGAGACTAAAAAATAAAAACAAAAATAAGATATTATTAAATACTTTCATATAAAATATAATATATGATGGTTTTTGTGTTGTATCATATGATGAAAAGTGGGACTTTCAGCACTAAAATTCTAAGTCTTGCAAATTCTTTAACTCTAGGCCTAATTACCTAACAATTTTAAGTAATTCCCCTCCCATAATATCTCCACCCAAACTGTATATAATCATATGTAAGGACCTAATGAAGAGATTTTTACATGTTAAAGAAATAAAAATTTTTAAGTTAATTTTCAGCTGCTGTTGGGATTTGAGTGCTAAAAATTAATTACACCTTTCACCTTTCACCAAGTTAGTATCTTATTAAGAAATAGACACCAGAAGCTAAGTGACATGTTTAAAATTTATCTTTATTGCTGATAGTACTGAGCTGGATTTCTGTATGGCCACTGGATCCTGTAATAAACTCTAGCTGGATCCGAAATCTAGAGGGTAGGACCAGTCATCTGATTGAAGGGTTTGCTGAGCAGACAACCTTATTAGAATCCTCGTTGTGTTTCCTCTGGGTATAGAAAGGCCCCCCCATATATACTTTCAAAGTTGGGCTTGTCGCTGACCAGGTGTGTGGATGGGTCCAGAGTGCCCACAGCAAGTTTGGGCCAACTTGAAAGAGAAATCTTAGAAGGATCTGAGCTACAGGTACTGGTGAGTTCTTTCTGCATCATTCTCCACCAAGTCAGACCTTCTTCCCTGGCAATGAGGGAGTGAGTGGCAAAGAAGTATTTCTCCCATTCATATGCTTTCTCTCCTAGTGCAGCGATGCTCCACTGTGGTTCTTGAACTAGTAGCATCAGCATCACCTGAGAATGTGGCAAAAATGCAAATTCTCAGGCTCCAGCCCAGACTTAGCAAATCAGAAACCCTGAGGGCACAATCTGGCCATCTGATTTTCCACAAGCCCTCCGATGAGGCTCTGATCACAATTATGTCTGCTGAGAACCACTATCCTGAAGCATGTAATGGAAATTCGGTGTGTATGAATTTAACTGTAGTTAAAAACTTGTTTTTAATTTTTGGGAAAAAAAAGTTATAATAGGTTTCATATAACCCGCTATTCCATTTTTAAATGTATACATACTATAAATGAAAACGATCACCTGTAGCTGTTATTGTCGTCATCAGTAGTGGTGTGTGTGTGTATGTGTGTGTGTGTGTGTGTGTGTGTGTGCGCGCGCGCACGCGCTCACACATGCTAAGCACATTTCATTCCAAGTTCCTGTTTG
This sequence comes from Lasiurus borealis, assembly GCA_004026805.1. NCBI lineage: Eukaryota > Metazoa > Chordata > Mammalia > Chiroptera > Vespertilionidae > Lasiurus > Lasiurus borealis. Next base: position 3,638 of record PVJN01047665.1, read on the forward strand.
TGTCTTGAGAAATTGTGTCAAGATTACTGTCCAGCCATATACCCCATGAAGATACACTGAGAGTCATGAGACTGCCCTCATCATACATACCTGAGGCCATTCTATCCATGCATTGTGGGAAGCTTAGCCTAAGTGTGGAGCATAAGTGTGTCCCCAGAGTGTCCCCAGTGTGATGGAGCCCATGGCCAAGAAGTCAAACCTTCTCATTTCCTGTCCCTTACGAATTTTAATAGCGCTCTTGGAGATTAAATTAGCTAAGCACCTTGCTGTCCATTCTTTAGCCATGGTTGTATCCTAAAAAACTCCGAGTCTGGTAGCCAGGTGAGCTAAACGCTCGTTGTTTTCCACAGAAAGTTCAGAAGGTATTTACGTTTGGCCCCCAGTCCTCTGGCACCTGCAGTGACCGGCACTGGCTGGCATGTTTTTCCCTCGATCGTTTTTCCTGCCAGTGCTGCTGGAAGACTTTCCAGACCCTGCATGCAGATGGCTTTTGACGGAAAAATGTCTCCCCGGGCACCTCCTTGTAGGAACCACATATATCAAAATCCAGCTCGCAGACCACCCCTCCAGCCAAACATTCATAAATGTCCAGGAGGAAAAGAAGTTATGCAGGAAGACTATATCTCTTAATAAAATCTTGAAAGAGTTTCCATTTCATTTCTCATAAATCCTCTGTAAGTGAGTGTCGTACAATACTTTCTTAAGAGGCAAAATCGCCTCCAAATCTTTTCCTGGATGGAGACTACGGGCTCATTTGTACCTGTCTAACTCATCGTAATCCATCTCTTATTTGACAGTAGGAGACACTATTTTTTATTTCATTTATTATATTATTATTCAAGCTCATGTTTAATAAATAGGCTTTCACTGAACACAGCTTCTCTTTAGTATGAAAGTCTAATAAAGTTCAGCATCAATGTCACCACTTGTTCGTGGAGTGGAACTTGCTTCAGAAGGCATTGTGCTCTATTTTTGCCTGCTAGAAAGTGATAGAAATTTGGGGGAGTGGACAGAACACTGTGAGTCAGAATATAAACTCAGAAATTCAACAGAATGGGTCAGATTAAAATACCCCTATGTGATCTAGACCAAGTAATTTATTTTCCTGAGCATGATTTTTTTCTTTAATTTTTCTTAATTTTATTGGGAAAACACTGGTTAATAAAGTTATAGGTTTCAGGTATAAAAATTCTATAAAACATCATCCATATATTGTGTTATGTGTTTACTACCACAAGTCAAGTCTCCTTCCATCACCATTTATCCTCCCATAACCTTTTCTACCTACCCCCATTCCCTCTGGTAATCACCATACTGTTATCTGTGCCTAAGAGGTGTGTTGGTGTTTATACTTAATCCCATCACCTTTTTCACCCAGCCTCCCACCCCTTTCCTCTCTGACTATTGTCAGTCTGTCCTCTGTATCTATAAGTCTGTTTGTATTTTGTTTGCTAATTTATTTTGTTCATTTGAATGCTTTTGTTTCCTTATCCTCAGAATGGGAATAATAAGAGATCACTATAAGAAATTATTTTTTAAATGACCTAAAAGCTTAATGCAGTGCCTGACACATTATGCATGCATTAAGTGGTATTTTACTATTTTCTCACTAGAGGCCTGGTACACAAAATTCATGCATGCGGAGGGGGGGATCCCTCAACCCAGCCTGCATCCTCTCTAATCCAGGACCCCTGGGGGATGACTGACTGCTGGTTTAGGCCTGATCCTGGAGATTAGGCCTAAACCAGCAGTTAGACATCCCTCTCACAATCCTGGACCACTGGCTCCCAATTGCTCACCTGTCTGCCTGCCTAGTCAACCCTAACTGCCCCCCTCCTGCTGTCCTGATTGCCCCTCACTGCCTCTGCAAGCCAGCCTGATCGTTCCTAATTGCCCACCCCCCATTGGCCTAGTCACCCCTTACTGCCTTCCCTGCTGGCTTGGTTACCTCCAACTGCCTCCCAGCCAGCCTAGTCAACCCTCACTACCCCTCCTCCCCCACCAGCCTAATTGCCCCCAACTTCCCCATGTCAGCCTGGCTGCCCCCAACTGCAAACCCCACCCCTAGCCTGGTCACTTCTTACTTCCCCCACTGCTGGTCATCCCCAACTGGCCCCCTCTGCCAGCCTAGTTGGCCCTATCTGCCCCCCTCTAGTGGTCTGGTTGCCCCTCATGGTCCCCCTGCCAGCCTGGTAGCCCCATACAGCCTGCTGTTCAGTCGTGTGGTCATCCCTCACTAATCCCCCTAATGGCCTGGTCATAGGCAGCCATCTTATGAGAGGGTGTGAGGGTCAATTTTCATCATACCTCTTTATTATATAGGATAGCATTGAATTTAATAATAGCCTCAGGTTCTTCTAAAGTACAGTAATAGTTGCTCTTATCTGAACACAAACTATGTGTTATAAACTGCCAAATATTTGATGTGCATTATCTCATTAAAGACTTTCAATAACTCTGCAAGTTAAATGTCATTGGCATTACCATCTCACAGATGAAGACAATGAGAGGCAGAGACATTCAGTGTTCCTTACAGAGGTCACATGGCTAGAAGAAGTGGAATTACAGTATCCTTTAGTGCCTGTCTCCTCTGTAGGAAGAGGCCATCCTATAAGTTGGGAGCCTGAAGAAGAATGTTAGAAGCTCTACGGGCCCCCTCAAGGGCATGCAACATGTCTCAGACATTGGAGCGAGGGCTAGAGGGTCATTTCATGATCTAGTGAAACGTTGGAAAGTGCCTGGAATTTTGACTCTGTCCAATGTGCACTCAGACAGACCAGAGATGTGTATGACCTTGTTCAGTTGTTGTTAAGTGTTCTGGCTGCCAGCTTCTTTATTTGTAAATGGAGTGAGGAATGCTAAAGGGCTCTTGGGGACCTTCAGGGAGGCTATACTGCGTTGTGCTCTGAGCATGCAGGCTCTGGAGTCTGACTGCCTGAAGTGCAGCCAGGACCCACTTCGCTAGTTGAGTGATCTTGGGGAAATCGCTGTATTTTTCTCAGCCTCAGTACCCTTCCTCTTATCAGTACTAGAGAACGAGTGGCATTCTTATAACTTCAACAAAATAAATATGACTGAAATTGGGATCACGGACATAGTTTTGCCTATTTTCCTTATGTAAGAAATTCTTCATTATATCGCAGTTGCGTGTGATTGGTTTCAGGGAATTTAATTGAAATGGCATAGTACTTTGTCAGTTGCAGACATTCCTAAATGACAATTATGAGGTCATCCAAGGCCCCTGCTGAGGAACTGGCTTTGGGGTCCAAGAGTTCCAGCACAGCCCTCAATTGAAGCCACATTTTAGCTATGACACATCTTAGAAAAACTTGAGCCTTATGTTTATTTCCTACTCACACAGGGTCTGCAAACTTTTTCTGTAAAGGGCCAGATAGTTCATATCTTTAGGGTTCATGGACCAAGAAGCAATGTATTCAACTCTCCTAACAATTGGGCCACCAAAAGGCCACCACCCAGTCTAACATGACAGGCAGCAGGTGATTTCTGAGGGTGTAGTTGGACAACCCTGTCCCAGGGTGTAGAGGCTGAGCGCATGCATTCACCTGGGTTTGTGTCTACATTTGTCACTTTATAGCCGGACGACCTTGGGAAAATGATGGAAACTCCCTTTGCCTTGGTTTCCTGCTGTGTGTGAAGGGAATGAAGAGTCTGTGGGAGGCTGGGTTGGATGAGTGAGCCTGTGGCAGGTACTTATGCAGAGTGTCTGCTGCAATACAGGATGTTTGTCTTTATTGCTACAGGCCCCTCCAGTTTTTCTCATTTCTCTGTTTTATAAAACACACCCAGTACCGGCTACGCCTCCCTTTGTAGTTCTCTAGCTCTCTCTAGTCCTTGTGTCAGGGTTTCTCTCTCTGTGTTTTCATGATTCTCTTGTGTCTGAACCACCTGGGACACATCCAAACCACCTGTTACAAACGCAGGTTCCTGGGGCCTTCCCCAGACTTGCCGGATGGTGGCTTCTGGAGGTGGGGCCTGGGAATGATCACTTCATAGATTTACGTCACTGGTGATTGCTCTGCACATGAAGTGTAGGGTCCACTGCCCTCAGAGGTCCCTATGCCCTCCTTCTGACTAAATTCCAGGCTGGAAGATGCATAGAAAGAAAGAAGGCCAAGCACTGAATGAACATTAATTCCAATTCATCAGCAGCCTGGCTTGAGGCTCAAAACCCAGTAGTTGATACACACTTCTCAATTTCCTCCAAGACGAGGAGAGAAAGTAGTAACTGACGATTGGGAAAACCAAGCCCTGTCCCATCCAGGCTGTGTGGTTGAACCAAGGGAGCTAATGCCATGCAGAAATGAACTCAGCTAAACCCTGTGGATTTGGAACTCAGCGTGGAAAGGCTGACCTTACAGTGTCCCAGGCCTCCTTCCAGAACAGCGGGTTTGGGAGACACACAAGCACCTCGGACTTCCCCAGCCTCCACGATGAGAAGCAAGCACCCCAATGTGCAGCTGCTCAAGGATAAACCCCTGGGATTACTTTTCCTAAGTGCAAAAATCTTCATTTGTTTCTAATTTATGCAATAAAAGTGAATATGTGGTGATAGATGACAAGTTGTTAGCATTTTTTTAAGGTAAAAACTTCAAAAAGTACCAATAAGGTAAAATTTAAAAACATTCTTCTACATTCAATCTTTCTCACTAAAGATAACTATAATTATTCTTCTTCTGTGTCCTTCTAGAAATGTCTTAAGTGTATGCATAGTCTTAAGCATCTACATAGGAACTTGCTGGATGTGTTTACTAAAAACTCATTTTGTTTACACTAAGAAAAATCATACAATATTTACTCGAGGCAAGTAGCTCTTTTGAGTTCAATTATATACTTGGCCAAAGTTCACTTTTAATTCCAAATGTCCACTTCTAACACTTTTATCCTTTCTAATACACCCACTTCCTTTTTTCTCTATTCTGTAATGTCATTCCCTATATTACTTAGAAATTAGACAGATGGATGTCTTATCGTCATCCCAGTAAGGATGAATGCCTATAGGTAGAGAGATATTTCTTAAATGTAACAAATGCATAGACCAAGCTCTCCACCACTCTGCAAATCAGCCTGATGTTTCCCTGGGCCTATCAGCAAAACACTAATATTGTTTCCCACCCCTTTTTTCCTCACTCACAAAATCTGGGGACAGCTTCCAGAATAGTTGATGAGGCTACCTAACCAAGAGGTGACAATGTGCTTGCTTAAAGATTTACATATTCAGGCACCCTATTTCCTCGATGTCTCCCAGCTCACCTCTAGCAACTCACAGTGAGCTTTGAAAAGCTGTTAGGTAGGGTAGAAGAATATTGATTTGCTCACAAAATCTACAGTGGTTCTATCCTACAAGGCATGGCTCAGTCAGGGAGTCAGTAAGATAAATATTTCCAGTGGAGAATCTGAGAACTTCCAGAGCACTGAAGACAAGCAAGCAAGTAGAGTATGAATCTGTAAGAAAAGAGAAAATGCAGATTCCTCAACCACAGACCAGCAGGCCTGATAGAGCTTATCAGAAAAAAAATGGGCAGTGGGCAAGGGAAATGGAACCTTGTGAACACTTAGCAAGAGAGGAACCAGCATGAAGTCACCAAGACAATGCCATCCTTCAGTACCCATATAACCACATTCCCTTTTTTGGTGCAGTTAACAGACTGACAGACCAGGAAAATACCATAAACATAGGGGATCAAGAGCTCAGCAGAAGGTTTTACAAAATCCTCAATGAGGGTAGGATGATATTTTATTTAGTTAGCTTCTCAGAATGTCTGACTGGCCAGAGGTAATTAGTGGTGCACCTCAAGATTTGCTGTGATACTTATGCGCCCCATGGATGACACAACCTCAGGGAAAGGACTACTGGGAATTCTGGAAGAAGGCAGAGGTCCTACGTAGGGTGCTTATTACAAGACTGTGTGCTTTGGAGTAAATACGAATGAGCAAAAATAAGCCAGGGTCATAGTCAATAATGGAAAGACATAAGAGGTGTTGGAAAACTTAGGAAAAAGGATAAAAGAGGACAGAGCCCTTCTCTGCCTGGCAGGTGTTGGGGCAGAGGCAATTTGCCTCAGGGTATGTGATCATTAATTTGGGGCAAACTTCATAGGGAAGAAAGGACAACCTCTAGATACTTAGGAGAAAAACCTTACATGTTCATAAGGAAGAGAATCTACTCAGTAAAAGAGAGCAAATAAAAAGAGTTCTCATCGATTTTCTAAAGTCCTTCGCAAAGAGCAGGCTAGACCAGTGGTTGGCAAAATGCGGCTCATTTCCTAGACCACTGACCTAGAATCTCAATTCCAATAATTACAGACTGTTGTTGTCAGCAAACTCATTAGCCAACAGAGCGGCAAACCACAGCACAATTTGCTGACCACTGGGCCAGACAACTGGACCCCAGAGGGTCAAGTGGGACTCTGGTATCTCATTGGAACTTGACTTCTTGCCTCTCCAGAAATAATGATCTCTGAGTGGATGAGCAAGGGAGTGAGAGTCGTTCATTTAGTCTACTCTCACTAGATACTATCTGCCTCAGACCTAGCCTTGTGACTGGTGCTAGGCAGATAATGTATGAGACATCCCTTGTCTTTAAGGATCTTGTAGCCAAGACTCTGTTTCCCAAAAAATGGTGCCTGAATTACCTAAATCAGAATGCTTGTGTTCAAAGGTAGATTTGAAAAAAAAAAACCCACCCTACATTTGTCAAATATACTTTTTAACAAGTTCCTAGGTCATGGTATTGGACATTAAGTTTAGTAGCCACTGCTCTGAAGGAAGCATGTAAGAATCTAAGTAGAGCCGAGACCGGTTTGTCTCAGTGGATAGAGCATTAGCCTGCGGACTGAATGGTCCCGGGTTCGATTCCGGTCGGGGGCATGTACCTTGCTTGCGGGCACATCTCCAGTGTGGGGTGTGCAGGAGGCAGCTGATCGATGTCTCTCTCTCATCGATGTTTCTGACTTTCTATCCCTCTCCCTTCCTCTCTCTGAAAAATCAATAAAATATATTTTAAAAAAAGAATCTAAGTAGAGAGTGAATGCATGTATATGGTAGTGGTGAAGATATGTGTATTCATACACTTGAGGACATGATGTGAGAATCTATGGGTGAGCATATGTGAATGCACATGGCGGAGAGGTAGTTGCCTGAGAAAAGACATATTTATGCATTGTGCTCAATCACCTAATCATAAAAGAATAAAGGACCAGATCCTGAGTTTCTGAAACTAAAAGCAGCTCATGCTCTATTGAGAGTAAGTTTAAGGACCTGAGACATGAAACATTCTGCCCTCACAATGTAGTCTGTGATCCACAGGATAGAAAATAAGCCAATGCTTTTATACTGTCAGTGTGTTGTGGCAAAGGCACTTTTCAGAGACACAGGGATCTGGACTTGTGTTTAGACTATAACACTTACTATCTGTGTGACTGTGCACAAGAATCATGATCGTGGAGCCTCAATGTTCCTCTCCAAAGAATGGGGTAGCAGCACTAGTCCTTCGGAGTGTTACAATTCTGGCATCGTGATGTGTCATGCAGCACTGGTGACCAGATGCATGAGACCTGGAAAAGTGCAAAATGTCATAACTTAAGGACTGAGATCCAGGAGGTGGAAGGTTTTCCCTCTAATACTGCTCTAGGGGTCTTGGGCATCAACTCGGGAATTCATGATGAAGACAGCTGCATCTGTCCTCCTTCATCTGTCCTCCGATGAAAGCCTGGATTTCCCCTGTTCTTTACATCAAGAGCAAGCCATCAAGCCATGGACTTCCTTAGAAGACACTGTGCTTCCTGTTAGCAGAAGGATTTGAGCACAAACTGGGCCATGAGATGTGTGCCCCATCCACCAGCAGGACTTTGACTTGGGGCAACTGTCATCTCCCAGAGCCAGGATCCCATAATACTGAGACCCTGGATTTCCCTAGTGTCCCAGGATCTTATTCATTGTCTGAGTCCTGATGACATGTTCAGATCTCACATTGAATATCCTCCTTGTCCACTTGTACCATTTAGAATAGCTCTGAGGAGGCCATCAGAGGTGGCCAGCAGAAGGTCATATATACAAAAACGGATTTACATCCAACTCCTCTCCCCAGTGAAGGTGCCACCCGGGCTGGAAGAGATGTGGCCCTCACCACAGGGCCTTTCCCAAATGCACCCCAGAACAGGCTGGGGGCAGCGCTCTGCTCGACTTACTGTGTTTCAATGGCTTCCTACCTACTGGGTTGCCATATGTTCAAGATCATTCTATTGCCAGATGTATGTCAAAGTTTTCCTTTTTAAAATGTAATTTTCCCCAGAATTTATTGGCATCCTACAATGCTGCTTCTTGGCTGCAAAAGCAGCTTTTCTGCCATTTGGGCCCAAAATAGAAACCACATGCAACCTTGACAGTAATCATGACCGAGGAGAGAGAATGCACGTCTATTTATAAGGCTCCTGAAGGTGAGTTCTTCTTTTGTGCTACTGCTCTGAAGATAAGGTCAACCTAGCTGGGAGATATCAGCCTATTGACTGCAACTTTACTTAAAAATTAGTTCAATCACAAATATACAATGATGACCAAAATATTAAATAGCAAGGATAAAGTTTGTTACTACACATTTTTAAAAATGTGAGATGTTTATGAATTTGAGTTTTGTTTAGAAGCCATATATTTTGTTCTTTGCCTTGTCATTTATTTCTTATTCTCAATGTCACATGCATGGTGAGATCTTAGCATCTCATTACTTATGGAGGCTATAATACCCAGGTATATGTTCATATGTATGAGTATGCTGCTTAAAAAGATGGTAGAAGAACACTCAAGAATTTTGCTGTTATTCAACAAAGCACCAACATGTATGTTTGACATCCAGGATGCACGTTGTGGAATCACATTCACGTTAAACATTCTTACTCATTTTCATTTGAAGAGTTTGGACAAATAATCAACATGTTTGTTTTCATTTCCTGGCATTTGGGATGGCAGCCTTCATGAGCTCAATGAGTAATAGTCAACTCAGCTCTGAGAACAAGAGTGTCCATATATCTTTCCAGGATACTAATGTTCACCCCCACCTCACTCTTTCTCAAAGCTGATCTTTTCTTTCCTATCAGCTACCCACCTAAGATTGTTGCATTTCTGGGTTGTTCCTTTGTTATCTGGTTTATTTGTTGAAGTGGTTTTGTATGGAAAACACGCTGCTTATTCAAATCAGTAAATTAAAAAAAAAATACTGCTGGGTCACCCTGGGGTAGCCATTGGAAAATTCACTACTCTGGAACATTATCAATGCCAAACTCGAATGCATTTAAGGTGGATCATGTACACAGTGACATTTTGGGACTTAAGATACTATGGATCCTATTCACACTTTACGCTGCCTCTGCTAAGGATTTTGCTGGGGACTACTCCGGGGGCTCTAGGACAGAGTCTGGCTGCCAGCTGGTGTTGAAATGGAGTTTTCCCTCTGGAGTAATCAATTATCATTTCCCAAGACGAGCTCATGGAATGCTGCCAGCACAGTGGGTTGAAGAATCCTGGAGCTGGAACGCTTTCCCAGATGTAGAGGTCATCCCATGTGCATGTGGTGGTGATAAACCAGAGGCGCAGAGAGAAGAAACAGTGACTAGTGAAAGCAGGTCTGATGTGAAGAAAAGTTGTAAAACAGGTAACAGTGATATAACACATATTACATATAAGTTGTTATCAGCTGAGGATGTTAAAGAAATCAGAGACAGATTTCCAGGTTCCAGTGGAAGGAATGGATCTTAGGTATAATTTGTTTCAATCCCCTAATTAGTAAGCAGTAGCTTTGATGGAGAAATTGCAAAACACTACACCACTGCAAAAAAAAAAAAAAAATACAAAGGGAACAACCCAAACTCTTTCCCCAAGGTCTTTACAGGAATATGCATATTAATAAGTAATAAAACAAAGTAATATATGTGATCATAATTGCTTTTTTTAGCATTTATTAGGTGTGTTAAGTGCCTTGTTAACACTTTACGCACACAAATTCAATTAACTACTTTTTTAAAAATACTGCAATTACTTTTAAAAAATATTTTTAAAAATAAGGTAGGCCCTGTTATGATTCCTACTTTATAGAAGGAGAAACTGAGGTTCAGGGCAGTGTTGGCACTAATGAAACAAAAGGCACCTGTCTTGGGTATGAAGTTAAAGGGGAACACTTTTTTCAGGTATTAAGGGGAAAAAAAGAACCACATATATATATCGCATAGACACAGACATGAGTGTGGTGTTAGTCAGAAGGAAAGGTGTTGGGGAACAGGTGAAGGTGAGCAAAAGAGGGGGTAGGAATGGGGACAGAAAGAGACTTTGCTTGGAGCAATGGGTGGATAGGTGCACGATGCAGTGTGCAGATGATGTTTTACTGAGCTGTACACTTGAAATCCATATTGTTTTGTGAAGCAATGTTCCTCAATAAATTCAATATAAGAGGGTAACCCTTCCAAACCAAAAAACAAACAAACAAATAAAAAACCAACAACACAGTAATCACAATTTGAAACAATCAGGTGTAAAAACATTTACAATGAACAAAATATTAAAATTTTAAATAGCCGAGACCGGTTTGGCTCAGTGGATAGAGCATCAGCTTGCGGACTGAAAGGTCCCAGGTTCGATTCCGGTCAGGAGTATGTACCTTGCTTGCGGGCACATCTCCACTGTGAGGTGTGCAGGAGGTGGCTGATCGATGTCTCTCTCTCATCGATGTTTTTGACTTTCTATCTCTCTCCCTTCCTCTCTGTAAAAAATCAATAAAATATATTAACAAATTTTTAAATAAAGACAGTATTCGTGTAACTGAGTTTTTCCTTTGCCTGAATCGGGCTCCAGTCTGGTGTGGTGCTGGCTCGTAGCATTGGTTAGAAGACTTTCCAAAGCTCTATAGCAGTAAGTGGGGCATATGGCCTAAGAGATTTGATTTTCCAGCTTGATCTTTCAACCACTGCTCTCCAAGTGTGAAGGTCAAGGGTCTAATCTTGCTGATGTGGGTCCTGGGCAGGAGCTATCAAGGGAAGTCTATCTTGCCCAGATCTGCAAGTGAGTTAAGATAGAGCAGATGTGAAAAATCAAGAGAAAAGTGGCAGTGCGCCAAGTCCTGTCCACTGGAGAGGAAAATCCAGCTGGGTTTCAGGAAACTGATCATGAAATACTGAGCTTTGAATACTATTGTCAGGATCAGGGGAACGGCAGCTGAGTGTGCAAGTGGGAGTCGGGACTGGCTACATCCCTGAGTTAGGAAAGGGTTTTATGAACTCCAAGGAACGTGATGCTCAGACAAGCAAGCACATCCATGAATGGACTCAGGGAGTCGCTGAGCATCTTGGACCCCAGGGCCATCGTTCAGAATCATCCTAGGTTGGCAATTGATAAAACCGGGACTTGCCACTTAACAACCACACCATGTCTCCAGAGAAAGGGCGATTGCCTTATTCAGTTATACATTTCTACCCACGCCCCTACCCCCACAAATATTTGAGTCCTAGTCTGGGACAGGGTAGGTTGATAGCTCCTTGGGGACCGGGTGGATCCTGGCTTATGGACACAAAAAAGATTCTTTTCTGCTAAAGCTCTGAAAACTTAGTAAGAGCGTTGTACTAGTTTGGTCTCCTTAGGTACTTTTGCTTTTAATTTTCACAGTCGTAATCATTTGTAGGTGCTCAAGCAATTGAGCTCGTCTTCAGAATGGCGAATGTTGGTACTGAGATGCAAGGACAGAGCCGGCAAGGGGTTCAGTTGGAAAGTGAAGCAAGAGACACTTGCCGTGGGAGAGTGAGGAGTGGGTGAATTTCTGATGGAGGAAATGCGGAATTTCACTCACAAACTAATGGAATGCGAAAGCTGTTGACATTTAATAGCAGAGGGCACTCCCAGGATCCCTTCCCAAGTGTCTATTACAATAATATCTAGATTAATGCAAGAGATGTTTCTCCAACTCCCAGGTAATCTAGAAAATATGTCATTCTGCTTTCAGGGGGATTCACCTAACAGGAGACCGTAACATTCTGCTTTTCTCACCAGTACACTGACCTTCCCAAAATAGGTAACTTCAATGAGGAATATTTCCTTTTATTTTGTGTCGCCACTTCACAGCCCTCAAAACTACACAAAGCACCGGGCCTCTCTCCCTCTGGGCCCACCTCCCACATGAAGTGCTTAGGCACGGAGCCAACTAATGTGGCTTGGCTATTGGCACCTTGAAATGGACGTAAATCCCTAATCTTCTGATTTATTATTTCCTTTTCTTCAAAG
>PVJN01047666.1:0-15912 GCA_004026805.1 Lasiurus borealis
TAGTTGCTTAACTCTATATGAAGAAACACTTAATTTACACTCAAAGTCATATTAACGACATTAAAAAACATAAAGATTGTTGCAATGTTTTAAAGGTAGAACTGGCAGGATTTAGCTCTAGAATGGATATGAGATATCAGAGAAGAGAGGAATCAAAAGTCATTCTGTTCCATGCCTCTGGACCTATTTTTTTTTTTTTTTAATATATTTTATTGATTTTTTTTTTTTTTTTTACAGTGAGGAAAGGAGAGAGATAGAAAGTCAGAAACGTCGATGAAAGACATCGATCAGCCGCCTCCTGCACACCCCACTGTGGAGATGTGCCCGCAAGCAAAGGTACATGCCCCCAACCGGTATCGAACCCGGGACCTTTCAGTCCGAAAGCCGATGCTCTATCCACTGAGCCAAACCGGTTTCGGCAGGACCTATTTTGTTTGTCAGTTTATTATGTTCATTAGATTCTTTTCCTAAGTAAGATCATATGATTTTTTTTTCCTAATGGCTTATTTCACTCAATATATCTGCTAATGTAAATGGATACAAGTTTATTAGTAAGCAGATGGAGGGAGATGGGAAGGGATTAACCAAAGAATTTATATGCTATGTGCATAACCAATAAATACAGACAGTAGTGTGGTGAAGGCCAGGGTGGGGCAGGGGCTGGAAGGAGAGAGAAAAAGGGGGCATTGAAGGACATCTGTAAAACTGTCGACAACAATAATAAAAAAGGGTAATAATATTGAAAAAATACATAGAAAATTCCATCAGACAGTATTATAAATGTTTCTTTCAACAGTCATACCACTTTTTAAAGAATTTTAAAATGAGGGGGAAAAAGTGATTCTAACATTTTTGGCCTTAGTAACTTTCAGGGTCATCAGCTTATCTGGGGAAGACAGTGGGTGAAGTATATTGACCTAGGGGTAAGATTTTGGAATTTTGTTTTGGACCAGTTATATCTGAGATGTTTATTAGAGATGTTGTGTAGAGAGCTGAACATATGAGTCTGGAAGTCAAAGGAAATGATCAAACTGAAGATGTACATTTGGGAGTTGTTAGATTAAATAATGGTGTTTAAAATAATAAGACTGGTATAGATCAATAAGGAAGTGAGTGTATATAGATAAAAGAAGTCCAAGACTAAAACTCAGGAACTCTGATATTGAGAGATATAGAGATATAGTAGCATCAGTAAAGGACACTGGAAAGAAGATCATGATGTCCTGGAGGCCAAGTACAGGAAGAGGAAATGACTAACTTTGTCAAATGATGCTGATAATATCAAGTAAAAGGAGAGCTGAGAATTGACCTTTAGGTTTAAAAATATATAAGTTATTGGTGATTTAGAAAGAACAGTTTTAGAGGGGGCTGAAGTCCCTATTTCCTTGTTAGTTGGTGGCTGACTATTCTCATTTCTTGCCTTGCAGCTTCCTTCTTCCATCTTCAAAGGCTACAATGATGGGTCAGGTCCTTCTCATGCTTTGAATCTCTATGGCCTCTTTTTCTGTTGTAGATCTCTCTGGCCAAATATTCTGCCTTCCTCTTCTACTTTGAAGGACCCCTGTGATTACATTGATTTACCCAGATAATCCTGGATAATCTACCCCATTTTAATGTCCATAAACATAAGCACATCTGCAGAGCTGCATTTTTCCATGTAAGATATCATATTCATGGTTTCTAGGGGTTAGGGTGTGGATATTTTTATGAGGGACATTTTTATGCTTCACACAGAAGTCTTTAAAGTATAGGTTGTTCTTTAAACCTTCAGAATAGAAAATATTGCCCAAGGATATGGTGTGATTGTTTCCTGTATCTTGTTTTGGGAGAGTATTTTACCCATCTTTGTCCTATATGCCCCAATCTCTTGCATATTTAGAATTCCAGATTTGGGGTACCTAGATAGGCATTTTACCAAGTTCTCAACAAGAGGACTGGTACCCACTTTCTTGATCTTGTTAATCTCATGATCTGTGGCTAAGTCCAATTTCTACCCATCCTTCACCTTCTCTCAACCATCTCTTCCTCTTGGGCTCTGCTGCTCCCCTGAGCATATGCTCTCCTTATATGTAGGTCATTTGTTCATCTTGCTCTGGAATAGCCAGCCTCCTTTTTTACTTGATTCAAGGCTGTTGACTCTTCCCTGGAGTTTTGTTTTTTGCTACCTATCCATCCACTAACTCTCTCCCTGCTGCATGCTGCAGACAGTACATTAGTGGAATCAAGTATGTCTATTTGTAGGAAAGCTTACTCCAGCACCCAGGGTCTGAGCCCCAGTGAGAGCTTCAAGCCATTTGAATGATAGAAAAGTAGCAGGAAAATAAAAGACAACATCTGTTGTGTTGCCACATGGACTCTCCTGTAATTTTGAGGGTAAGAGCATGGGATTGAGAATCTGACACCTTGGGATTCCACTCCAGGATCTGATACCTACCAGCTATGGACAATGTTAAGTTACCACTTTTAATCAGAATTTCCTCATTTATAATGTGGGGATAACCTCATTAAATATGATAGTAGATGAACCCCATTACAGTGTAACAAGTGCTCACTTCATCTTTTTAAAAATGACTTTTTAAAAATTAAATCTTAATTATTCATATTATTACATTTGTTTCTCTTTTTTTTCCTTTGTAGCTCCCCTCCACCCGGCTCCCACCCCTCCCTCTACCCTTACCTTCCCACCCATTGATCTCATCCATAGGTGTATGATTTTTGCACTCTCCTCACCCCTTTCCCCCTAAGGATTATCAGTCCACTTCCTTTCTGTGCTCCTGATTCTATTATATTCACCAGTTTATTCTGTTGATCAAATTTTTAATTCACTTAATTTTTAGATTCACTTGTTGATAAGAATTTGTTGTTCATAATTTTTTATCTTTTACCTTTTTCTTCTTCCTCTTCTAAAAGAGTACCTTTCAGTATTTCATATAATACTGGTTTGGAGTTGATGAACTCCTTTAGCTTTTTCTTATCTGTGAAGCTCTTTATCTGGCCTTCAATTCTGAATGGTAGCTTTGCCGGATAGAGTATTCTTGGTTGTAGGTTCTTGCTATTCATCACATTGAATATTTCATGCCATTCCTGTCTGGCCTACATCATTTCTGTAGAGAAATCAGCTGACAGTCATATGGGTGCTCCCTTGTAGGTAATTAACTGTTTTTTTTCTTGCTGCTTTTAATATTCTCTCTTTGTATTTTGCTCTTGGTATTTTAATTATGATGTGTCTTGGTGTAGTCCTCTTTGGATTCCTTTTATATGGGGTTCTGTGTGCTTCCTGGACTTGTAAGTCTATTTCTTTCACCAGATGTGGGAAGTTTTCATTCATTATTTCTTCACATAGGTTTTCAGTATCTTGCTCTCTCTCTTCTTCTGGCTCCTCCACAATTCTGATATTGATACGCTTGAAGCTATCCCAGAGGCTCCTTCCATTATCTTCACATTTTTGGATTATTTTTTCTTCTTGCTTTTCCAGTTGAGTGTTTTCTGATTCTTTATATTTCAAATTTTTTTACTTCATTCTTGCCTTCCTCTAGTCTGCTGTTACGTCTCTATATAATATTTTTTTTATTTCAGTCACTGTATGTTTAATTTCGAGTTGGTCCTTCTTCATCTCTAGTTGGACCTTTTTCATCCATCTTTTCTAGGATATTCTTAAAAAAGCTTATAAGCATGGTTTTGAATGCTATATCCATTCATTTTCCTCCATTTCTTTTATTTGTGATCTCTTCCTTTGTTTCTGCATTTCTACTATGCCAGGAGAACTTCTGTGTTGATACCAGACTTGAAAAATTGCAAAAGCCTCTCTGTTGAGCTTGGAAGGGGTGGAGTCTCAGGGCTTAATGGACCACCTTGCCTTCCAGTCGTCCCTGTCCTACACGGCCCCTGGGTCTCACTTGTCTCTGTGCATGTGTGCAATGCTTCTAGACCGCTGCCTTTCCGGCTCCTCTGTACTCCAGGACCATATGAGTCTGGGTCCCCAGGGTCTCACCCAAAACTGGGGCTTAGTGGAGTTAGAAGTGGCGCAGTTGAGAGGCCCTGTCTCCTGCCCACTCGTGAAAGCCAGCGGTACAATCAGTAGTCGATCTTCTGTGAGCAGTGCTTCTGCCCTTTCGTGGGTCCCCTAAATTTCCGTGCACTTATACCTTTTCACATTCCAAACTCCCCCTGTATGAGTTTCAGCTGGACCTGGGCTTCAGTGCCGTAGGATAAGGGGTTCAGTGCAGTTGGGAGTCTCCGTCTTCCTCCTGCTGGAGAAAGCCAGCCAGGCACTCCAGCACCCACTCTCTCCACATGCGGGTCTCCGTATCTCAGCTTTTTGCAGCTCCTCTGGGTCTCCTTGAGTCCTTCTCTTTTCTTCTAGTTGTAGAATTTCCACTCAGCCAGCTTTCCTGTGGTTCTGGATAATGTCCGTTCTGTCTTTTAGTTGTAGTTTTGAAATTGTTGTGCGAGGCAGCAGTGTAGGTATTTACCTATGCCACCATCTTGGATTCTCCCAATTCTCAAAATAATTTATTGTTTAAGGTCTTACAAATAGTAGTACATATGTCTCCTTCCCCTCCATCCCCTCCCTCTACATTGTTCTCACTTCATCTTTTTTCCTGTTTCTCCCCATCAAATAAGAAAACATAGGCTACTTGTATGATGCCTCCAGATATTTTTATATGGACACTTTTATTTTGAGTTTGGGGAAAATAGCAGAGTTCAGTGTGGAGCTGGTGGGCTGCAGAGTGAGTAGCAGGTTTCATTTGTCTTTAGTGGTGTTCTCAATCCAGTTTATATATTTGTAAACATTGGTATAGATGCCAACATCCCCGCCCATGAAGTGTCCAACCTCTATCCCCTGGAGCTTGTTTTTGCAGATGACAGTAGCGACAGCCACTTCCTATGCAGAGAGAGGGACAGAGAGAGAGATGGTCAGATTTTTTTCCTCAAAGGAGCCATTGAGTCCCCCAGTTGGGTGAGCCCTGCCTCAAGGTAGCATGCTGGGTCATCACCAGAGCACTGAATTGGGAAACAGAAAGCTCTAGACATATATCTGGCTTTGCTGTCATTAGCCTTGTGTGATCTTGGAAAAGTTAAGAGAAAAACCTCTTTAGAACTCACATGTAAAATGAGTCAAATCCCATTTATTTGAACTGGTGAAAAGTGTAAATTATTTTTGTCAGCAATGCCCATTTTCACTTGCAGCTATGACAATAAAAGTATTATGAACTGCAGGCCCAACTGCAGTTCATTACGGAAGAAACAACTGGGACTTGCTGCAGCCTTATCAGATTCTCAAAAAATTTGAGATGATGAAAATTTTCTATTTTCTTAAATATCAGGATTAAGTGGTTAACTAGATACATACATATTCATGAAAGCTAAAACAAAGGAAAGATTACCCCAAAAATTCGGCTGAACACTTTGACAAATTTCACACATAAGGCATTCCTATGGCTTCTTCCTTGCTCAGTTGTCTGGCACTCTTTATCAGACATCACAGGGGCCTCCAGGGTCTGCCTCAGGTCAGGGTGCCTGCCTGAGGGGAGAAGAGAGAGAGAAAAACCCTTCATTTTCACAGCTAGTACTTAGCCCTTCCACCCTCTACTGCAACTGGGGTTTTGGTTGTGTGTCTGAGAAAAAGGAAGAGTAAAAAAGGGGGAGGAAATGACCCTAGACATTTATGAGAGTCAGTCTTGAGGGTTTTGAAATAACATTTATGTTTCTGTAAAACGCAGAGCTTTCTTTCTACTCTGTGTCCAGGCTTGGAGAAAGAGGAGGTGACCTGACTCAAGTCTTCAGAAGTCTCCTCTGCATATTAACGAGCCTGTATGAAAGGGAGGAGCACAATCCCTTTAATATGAATCCTGCTTCTGACCATCAGGACCCTTGTCCTATGTGCAGTGAGATGGCCTGTGATCCAGCTGCTGAAGACCTAAAGAAGCAGTGGGGCATCAGACATCCTGGCAAAGGAAGAGCTCTGAACTTCTAGAGTTGAGGGTCTCTTTTTGCCAGACTGCTCCTATAGTCTCTCCCCCCACACCCCCGCATCTTCCCAATCTTCTCCCCTCTCTCCTCATCTCTACAGACCTAAGTGATCTTCTTGAGGGATAATTGATGGCCCTGATTTGCTGCGAGAGGTGCACTCACCACTGTTGTCATGGCTCCAGTCCAGACCTGAAAGCAGACAGACGGTGCCTGGCCGGACGTTGCTGGTGGCGAGGGCAAGGGGCTGGACTTTGTGGCTGAAGTTGGCTGACTTGGACAGCTTAATGAGCATGAGGTCATCCTGGGGGTAACTATCAGTAAAGTTCCAGTAGCGGATAATATTGATGGGGCTAATGGTCTGCTCTGTCCCATCTTTGACTCTGATCCTGAAATTTCCCAGCAACACTTTCAAACTTCTGGAGAGAGAGGGTTTGGAAGTAATCACTGTCATCACCATCATCATCACCACACACCAAAGCTGATTTTGAATGTCACAATGTGCCAGGTACTGTCAAGTTCTGTACCAGGGACTCCATCTAGATTATGGGATATCTCATTTAATATTCACAACAAATTAATGAATGAATTCTGTTTTTAATCCTCATTTTTCAGATGAAGTCACCCTTAGTCCCACAGCCAGTGGCAGAACATTTAATTTCTATATTTTTATGTAGTGTCCTTAATGGGCAGGAGAGGGAGATTGTGCATGGATGATTTGTATGCATGCATATAAGTATAACCAATGAACACAGACAATAGGAGAATGAGAGTCTGTGCAGGCAGGGAGAGGTCAATGGGGGAAAAGGGAGACATATGTAATACTTCCAACAATAAAGAATGAAAAAAAATTGTGCACAGCACAGGTATATTATTTCCATTCTTTCCAGCACCAACTTATCCAGTTGGGCATTTCTGTTCTGGCACAAGTAAGAGAATGGGATGACCTGAATGTTGGATAGCTCCTGTTTGCTTCATCAGATCCACTCCCAGTCCTACTTTGTCCTGCTCTGTACCTTTGTAACAAATGTTGGTTTAAATCAATGAGTTCCAGCTAGTAGAGAGCACTAGAAAGTAACCAGAGGAATAATAGTGAGATTGGAATATTTATCTTCCTAGCTTCTTTCCTAATGTTTGCCATAGATTGGCTGTTTTCTGTGTCTCATGACCAAAGGTTACAACTCATATAAGGTGATCTTTTTATAAAATGATTCCTTTAGCCCCTCCCTCTCTCCTCACCCCTTTAGGTCTAAGGGATAGTAACTGCACCTTTTTTTGTTTTTTGTTAATCCTCACCAGAGGATATTTTTCCATTGATTTTTAAAGAGAGTGGAAAGAATGGGGAGAGACAGACACAGAGAGAGAAATATCAATGTAACAAACACATTGGTGGGTTGCCTCTGGCACTCACCCCAACCCTGGGGACAGGGATCGAATCTGCAACAGAGGCATATAGCCCTTTACCATAATTGAACCTGCAACCCTTCAGTTCATGTGCTGATGCTCTCTGTTCACTGAGCCAAACCAGCTAGGGCTGTACCTTTCAAATACTAACCATGGGAGTACTGAACTATTCTTTGTGTTTTTCCTATTTCCCTTGCCCATACCTTTGTTGTTAGTTCTTTTAAAAAATTCTCCTCAATTTATCCAGTTTGAGTGCATCATAAGTTATCTGCTGATCCTTAACTTACCAAATACATTTTGTCAATACAAAACTAGAGAAAACTGATGAGAGGTTGAGGCATAATATCTACAACAGGGTTCTTGAATGGCAGCACTATTGACATTTTGGGCTAGTTAATTATGTGTTGTGAGGGCTGTCCTGTACATTGTAGACATTTAGAAGTATCCTTGCTCTGGTTTTTGTTTGTTAGATAGATGCCAATAGCACAGCCACCCCTACCCCCAATTTCATTGTGACAACCAAAAATACCTTTGGACTTTGCCAAATGTGCCTTGGTGGGAAAGTTGCCTCTATTTGAGAACCACTGATATAGAATAAATAATAGCTGTTTTGGAAGGGTGGAGATGCCCAACACTTACGGTAAGTAGCAGTGAGCTGGGGCCAGCACCCAATTTTTTTTAATGAGGACACCCACACAAGGGTTGAAGTGAGACTTGAGGTATGCCAAATAGGGAGCATCGTCTTCTTTCTGCACAGACGAGTGAGTGGAGAAAAATGATCCTGAGAAAACAAAATATCTTTATATATAAGACATTCTTATTACAAATAATACCATCAATAATTTCCTATTTGAAAAGAATATGTACAGTTTTAAAGATGTAATTGATTAGGAAATATTTAACATTTTTTCCTAATAAAAATGTAAATTGAAATCACATACCATTTTATATAATATTTACAATAATCATTTTCGTTTAATAAGTCTAAATCAAGGACCACCCCCTTCCCACTCCAATTTACCTTTATCTTCCATCCCCTCCCCCATAAAGTATAATGAGAAGAACTCTCATTCACTGTTTGTAGGAATGTGAATTGATTCTTACTTTTTGAAAAATATTTAGAAATAGGTATAAAAAATTATATATGTGCTGCTGAAGTGAGCACAGTATCAAAAATTATAAATGGTTCATCACCTGTGATCTAATAGTTTCAGCCCCAAGAATCAATTCTACTAAAATAATCAGATGTAGACAAAATTATGAATAAATATGCTCATTTTAGCATTCTTTGTAGTAGCTAAACATTGGAAACATAAATTCCAATACAGTAATGTTGGACATTGAAATAAAAAAGTACATGTACAAATGGAGCATCATACATATTAAATTGTGTAAATAATATTAATAAATATGGAACAGCAAAGGAAATATTGGTAACATTTTTTAAGTTAAAAATAATTAAATCCAGTAATTCAATGGTCTAAAATAAGAAAAGAAGCAACAAATAAACCATTTAAATGGAAAAATATATAAGTAAAGTCTGGCAGTATTTTCAAACCAACTATTAGCACTGGAGGAGTGGACTCAGCCTGTCCTAAGAGCCCTTGAATGGGGCATAGAAAGAGAAAACCCTAATTCTGCTCATGACCCATTCTCTTGACTCTTTTTTGTACCCTCCCCACACTCTGCATCTGCTTTACTCCATCCTACATTAACCCATGTCTTTCAGGATAGATTAGAAGGTGATGGATACATACCAAGAAGGACACTCAAATAGAAGATAAATTTCATAGCAATCTAGATCTTTTCTTGTGACATGTAGGAGATCAGTAGAGTATGGAACTTTGTCAGCTCAGTCTTCTCCTTGAGAACACCTAGTAGAATCAGTGGATAGGTTAGGCATAGGGACACACAATGGCAATAAGATTAGAAAGCAGATCTTGGCTTAAATGGGGACAGAAGAGGGTTCCACATAGAAGATGGAGGTCCTTCTGCACCAGGGAAGAAGAGAACTGTACCTCTATTGGGGTTTTTCAGGGAAGGAAGGAAAAAAGAAGCCTATCTTTTAAAACTTCTGGATCCAGGTTTCTCTATCTGCTATTCCTAAAAGCCCATCTGACTAAAAGTAGTTCATCTGTCTGTGAGAAAAGGAGTTTTAGACTTAGGATTTATATTCTCCATGAAGTGTTTGAGGCCAGGACTATAGGGGACAGGATTCTGCACCTTAGCTCAAGGAGACACTGTCCCCAAGTTTGCTCTGAACCCCCTAGTAGTTATTTATACTTTCCCTCAGCCCCTCCCTTCTTTATTACATTAGCTTCTTTTTTCCCTAGGGTTACTGTTTCATCACTCGGTCAACACCACAAACACTCTGGCCATTCTGAGCAAAAGTTTTGAGCTAAAGAAATCCTATATAATAAAGAGTTAATATGCAAATAGTTCTTACATTGTGACAATAATGACCTGTCAGCAAGAGGGTGGGTCAGCAAGCTACAAGCAGCAGAGAGCTACAGAAGGGCAGGGCAGCCAGCTGAGGCAAGTGGCAGTGAGCTTCTTGCACACCAATTCGTGTGTGAGGCCACTAGTTTAGGAATAAAAAGCATTCATAGAGCAGTTATTTTGACATTTGGAGAATAGTTTGAATTCTAGATTATATCAGCTATAGGATCTATGTAGATGACAGTTAAGAAGGCAGGATTTCTAAGTGTTTTTTTTTAACCTAATGAAAAGATTTCTCAACCAATTATTTGCCTCTTTCATCTTGGAATAATTGGGAATACATTTTAACAAGAAAAAAGAGCAGTAATGCTGATAGCTAACACCCCTTGAATGCTTACTAAATCCTAGGCACTGAACTAAGTTCTTTAGAGACATTGTTAGTAGTGATTTTATATTAAGTTACTCTAATATGATGTAAATTACACTTTATATCATTATAAACCTTTAAATTTTCTTAAGCCCACAATCTCATTTCTATGTCACAGCTGGGGAAAAAGGAGACAGGGCTGGGGTGATATAATTTTTTTCTGGAGCTGTAGGTGATACCTGAAACAGAATTTAATTTTCTCAAAATCACACATGACTGGAAAGATGAAGTCAAATCTGGGTCTTACTGGATAAACACAGCTTTTGAAGCACAAACTCTAGGCTGCAACTAATCAACCAGCATTCATAAATCTTGGAAAACTACACCAAGTCCCTCGAGTGTGAAATGAAGAGCAGATGTGGCACATACTTTTCTGAATGTTGCAATGAACACAGAGGTACATTGTGGAGAAGGCTGCTTAAGGAAATGCAGGTGGGGCAAAAGTAGGTTTACAATTGTATGTACATAAGCACAGAGCTTATTCTTGTATTACTATTTATTAATTATTGTATTATTTTCCATAAGAGCAATTGTAAACCTACTTTTGTCCTACCCTGGATACTAAGGTTCTAAGACAGCATGGAGTTGTGGAAGGTTTCCTATGATGTAGGATGGACTTAGTTAACACAGGTGAAAAGTTGTGAAAGAGACATACTTACTCTGAGGTTGTTTCCTCAGATATTTTGGAAATACTATGGGCTAGGATGGAAGTGTAAGGCCTGGTTTGGGGGTGTGAGATCTAAGAGCAGAAAAGCAGGGTCACTGTCTAGGAAAAGATCTCTAAAAACAATAGATTTTTCTGGATGAGGTTAGCACTAGGGACTCAGACCTGTCTATGAGTTTCAAATTGGTATCTTTAGTCCAGACTTCTAATCCCACATCTTCATATGCCTCTTTGAAGCCATTGTTGGCATCTTTCTTAGGCCCCTGACATTTAGCATGTTAAAATTATACCGCTCATTTCTCCAACCTTTCAGATTAATTCTTTTACCTGTTTTACTTATTTTGGGAGATAAATTTACCTTCCACTTGTTTGGTTTCTCTCTTTTTCTCACCACTGTCCCCAAATCCTCCCTATTTAGAGGAATCCCTAAAATCCACCCATATCTTCCCATTCTCACTGCTGTCATTCCAATCTAGGTCATAAACTTGTTCCCCAAGAACTAATGTATGTGACCATCCACTGTTTCCCAAATTGACTTTCTGACTCAGAATTGTTTTTTTCTCTAAAATCCAAATGAGGTCATATTAGTCTGCTTCTTAAAACTCTTCAGTAGTTCTCTACTGCCTAAAAAATAAACCCAAGCATGTTTTAGGGACTTCCCTTGATCCTCATCTCATTTTGTCTTTATCAGCCTTTCTTTTCATCCCTCTTTGACACCCCTTTCCCATCTGGCCAGCCTATATACTTTTTTTTGAGGCCTACCAAACTTAATGTGGGTTTTCTTGTTTTAATAATAATAACTTTAGCCCTTAAGCTTAAGAACCCCATTCATTTTTTCCCTTTTTGTTTTAGGTTATTGATAGTTCTTAAAGCTTCTCTTAGAAAGCTTTAGAATCTTATGGATGGGTAGAAGGTATGTATGTGTATGAGATATTCAACTTTTTCTCATATGTTTGTAAATTAGTTGTTATTAAGTTCTTTGTCTATTACTGTTAGTATAGCTTTTCTGTACATATGGAGACATATCTGTCCTCAGCCTAATTCCACAGAATATCTCAAGTTTATAGTACTCTAAATCTATTATTGTCTTAATCTGCCATCTGGTTTACCATTTAAGTAATACTCTTGTCATATTTTGCCATCAAAAATAAAATTTAAAAAGGCAGATAGGAGAGAGAGAGAGAGAAAGAGAGAGAGAGAGAGAGAGAGAGAGAGAGAGAGAGAGAGAGAGAGAGAGAGAACCATGTCTGAGGGGATAGTGTGATGGGTATTGGTTGGGAACTTTTATTCAAATTAATACCTTTAGTTGTATGGTATGGATCTGTACAAGTGAAGCAGTTCTGAGCAAGGGTGGGCGGGGTGTGACATATGCATAAAGGGGAGGGGAGTCAGTGTCACACTGAGGGGTGGAGACAGCTCTGCTTCATCAGAGTAGTCCAGAACAGAGAGGGGTCAATGGGACATGTAGAGGGAGGGGTGCAAGTCACACACTGTGGGGAAGGAACTAGTGAAAAAACTATGAGGCAAGGGAATGAACTTGGGATCAATTTTTGACTCCACAGAAGGTTAATTGACTCCTACTTTGAAATTCTTTCCCCTGGGTGAGGTGGATAAAGCTAAAATCCTAGGAACTCATCATCCCATAGGCTGAGAAGATTTCTATATCTACTCTCCTATTTTACACTGAGGCTCAAGACCAGAAAGAGAGCACTTGAGACTACAAACTTGTATAGAGTCCTCATCCTGGATCAATCTCCTGCACCTCCTCCCACTAAATCCCCACACAGGTTCTAAGTTCTATCCCTGCTTTGTGCCTACTAATTTCCATTACATCCTCATCTACAGAACAGGATTCAGGCATCAACATGAAGTGTGTCCTATTAACCTTACTGATGGTAACTGGTGAGTGACAGCCAAGTTGATTAGGATTCTGTTGGGTGGGGGGAGATGAGGTTTGGAGCTTGTTGGAGAGCGAGAGCTGGTGGATCAGTCACATGGAAGTTTGGGAAGTAGGTGATATACTAGTCATTTTCTGTACAGGTTTAGCAATTTGTTGTATCTTACTACACCTTTTTATTATTGGCTTAAAACCTCCTCTGAATGTCTGATAACCTTCTTTGGTTGAAACATGGACGATATCAGAAGGGAGGATGGAGATAGGATACTGGAAGAAGGCATAGAAATTTATAAAAGAAAATAAAAAGCAAAGATAGCAGGTATTTTGCTGTGTGATTCAAAAGGAAAAAATAGATTTTAGGGGGGGGGGCTTTAAAATGTTTAATAAATAATAATAGTCAAATCACCACCACCACCATAAAAGCATAACCTATATAATAAAGAGGTTATATGCAAATGGTCATTACACTGTGACTTGTAATGACCAAACAGCAGGAGGGCGAGACAGAGAGCTGGGGGAGAGGGTGCGGGGAGCAGAGAGCTACGAGTGGTGGTAGGCCAGGCGGCCCCCGGATGCAAATGGCAGTGAGCTACTTGCACATGGATTCGTGTGCAGGGCTACTAGTACTTATATAATGGACACTGCCCTGTTTTCTACATAGTAACTCATTTAATTTTTATTAAACATTTTTGAGATAAGTATTATTGTTCTTATTTAGCTGATAAATAGCACAGAGAAATTATCTTGCCCATAATGAAATTAGTATGGCTCTGTAATTAATCAATAATGCTCTTCTACTTAATAGTTAAGTGGCATTGGACAAATACCCTAACCTCTCTGAACCAGTTTTCTTGTATGAAAAGTGGGAAAAATAATGTCTGTCTTTTAATGATATGTAATGCTTCCTAAACCTATAGTAGACTGACTATAGTTAACCAAGTTAAGTGCAGTAGGGGATGGATAGATTTTTTTATTCACACAGAGGAACCAGCAAGTGCGAAGGTCATGAAGTGGGACATACTTAACGAACAGACCACCTCTATTGCTGGATGCAGAGGAAGGAATAAGATTCAGAGTTATATATAGAGAGGGTCTTCTAGCCTTGCTTTTAGAAATGATTATCTTAGAATCATGATGTCTGGTCCCAGAGCATCCCTACAGTTGACTAGTAGGAAAAGTCAGGAAGCTGTAGCTGGATAGAGCTAAGAAATAGATTTTAAGAGACTGGAAATGAACAAGGATGTCTGGAAAGAAGTAGGGAAGTCAGGTAGAGAATAAATGCTTACGTCGGATTTAGAATCAGATACACTGAAGTCTGAATCCTTGAACCAACCATTATCCACTATTTATGTGTCCTCAAGGAACTTTCCTAATGTGAAGTTCTTATCTGTAAAGTAATATAAAATATATCTACCCTACAAAAAAAATCTAAAAGTATGGGAAGTGCTTAGTACAATGTTTTTACTGTATGGTTTTCTAGTACCATAGTATGGGGCATACGTGATTAATAAATGGTAAATACTGATATGGACTGACACTGGCATCCTAAAATCTCCATAACTAGCCCGTTTCCTTTAATCAGCTGGCTTATCTGTTGTTTCTCTTCTCTCTGTGTCCCAGGTGTTGTTCCATGTATTAGTGGAGATATGGAAGACTTAGGTCATATGCTGTATTTATTATATCTGAAATCTAGTTACCAGCCCTGTGTGGGGACGCTGATTGCCCCTCAGTGGGTGGTGACAGCAGCACATTGCTTCTTACCGTAAGTACTGAGGATCAGTCCCCTCTAAAGCTCCAAAGCTAGGCCTCAATACTCCTTTTGCTGGTCAGGAAATCCTAGGTCTATGATGGTCCAGGGGAGCTCAGCTAATCAGTTAACACTTGACCAAGGAACATCTCATATTCTTATGTTTAACATGTCCAGAAGGAAAAATAATGTGATATAAGACTTACATGTATGTAAAAATAATTTTGCAAATCATTCTTAATATTTTAAAGATTCATCCAAAGTGTTGGGCATGTGATTATATTTCATTTTTATTTGTTGTATAATATTTCAGTTCATTTTCTTAACTAATAATGTTTCTTTTAGGAAATAGCTTTCTTTAAAATTTATTTGAGTTATTTCTAGTTTCTGTTATTTTGAACAGTATTACTATAACCATACTTGTACCATGCACTTTAAAGAACATTTTTGTATATATATCTGCAATATTTATATGTGTTGGTGTGTACCCATATTGATTTATATCTGCAAGTATACCTGTTGCATAACTCTAGAGTAAACACAGTAGTCCCCCCCTTATCCATGGTTTTGCTTTTCATGGTCTCAGTGACCTGTCGTCAACTGCAGTTTGAAAATATTAAATAGAAAGTTTCATAAATAAGCAATTCATAAGTTTTAAATTGTACACCTGTTCTGAAATCTGGTGCCATTCCGTTTTGTCCTGCCCAGTATATATATATAGCTTGATACTATCTGCAGGGAATCTTGGAACATATTGCCCATGGGTAAGGGGAGACTACTATAATTAGGAGTGGAATTGTTGGGCCATAGAGGATGCAAATATTAGCTTTTATACATCCCCCAGTAATTTATAAGCATTCTGCCAACATAGAGTATTGTCCAATTTTTGTTGTTGTTGCTGACTATCAAATATCTTACTATGCTCCTAATTTTATTACCTTTATTAGTAATGATGATTAACATTTTATTTTTCCTCCTCCTTCTGCTAATAATGTTTCTTTTAGGAAATATCTTTCTTTAAAATTTATCTTTATTGTTGAAAGTATACAGCTGTCCCACTCTTCTCTCTATATTGACCCCCTTCTTCCCCCCACCCTGCTCACCCCCCTCAGGCCTTCACAACATTATTGTATGTGTATATAGGTTATGCATAAAAGTTCTTTGCTTAATGTCTTCCTGCTCCTCCATCCCCCCTTCCCTGAGATTCATCAGTCTCTTCCATGTCTCTCTATTTTGTGGCATCAGTTTGTTTTGTTTATTAGATACCACATATAAATGAGATTATGTGATACTTGTTTTTCTCTGAGTGGCTTATTTTACTTAGCATAATACTCTCCAGGTCTCTCCATGCTGTCTCAAAGGTT
>PVJN01047667.1:0-15911 GCA_004026805.1 Lasiurus borealis
TATTATATGAAATGCTGAAGGGTACTCTTTTAGAAGAGGAAGAAGAAAAAGGTAAAAGCCAAAAAATTATGAACAACAAATACATATCTATCAACAAGTGAATCTAAAAATTAAGTGAATTAAAAATTTGATCAACAGAATAAACTGGTGAATATGATAGAATCAGGAGCACAGAAAGGGAGTGGACTGATAATTCTCAAGGGGAAAGGGGTGAGGGGTGTACAGGGAGAGACTGGACAAAAATCATACACCTATGGATGAGATCAATGGGAGGGAGCTAAGGGCAGAGGGAGGGGTGGGAGTTGGGTGGAGGGGTGCTATGGAGGGGAAAAAAGAGAAACAAATGTAATAATCTGAATAATAAAGACTTAATTAAAAATAAAATAGCGAGAATAAAGGAATTAAGTTACCTAAAAGGGAGCACTCCTAAGACTGTCAGCTAATTTCTGAATAGAAATTTTGTAGGACAGAAGGGATTTGCACGAAGTATACAAAGTAATAAAAAGTAAGGAAACTACGGCCAAGATTACTCTTCCCAGCAACGTTATCAGTTAGAATCAAATGACAGATAAAGAGTTTCCCAGACAAGAAAAAGCTAAAGGAGTTCATCACCACCAAACCACTATTATAATAAATATTAAAAGGACTTCTTTAAGAAAAGAAAGATAATAATATTAATAATAAAATGCAATAACTATGTACCTATCAATAATTACTTTAAATGCAAATGGATTGCCGAGATCAGGTTGGCTCAGTGGATAGAGCATCAGCCTGCGGACTGAAGGGTCCCAGGTTCGATTCCGGTCAAGGTAATGTGTCTTGGTTGCAGGCACATACCCAGTAGGGGGCGTGCATGAGGCAGCTGATGGATATCTCTCTCTCATTGATGTTTCTAACTCTCTATTCCGCTCCCTTCCTCCCTGTAAAAAAATCAATAAAATATATTTAGAAAGTAAAATAAAATAAATTCAAATGGATTAAATAATCAGGGTGGTTGAATGGATAAGAAAAACAATACCCATACATATGCTGCCTACAAGAGATCCACTTTAGATCTGAAAGTAAAAGGATAGAAAAAGATATTAATACAAATGAAAATATACTGGGATATCAATACTTATATTAGACAAAACAGACTTTAAAACAAAGGCTATAATAGGAGTCAAAGAAGGACCCAGCAATTCCACTCTGGATATTTATCCCCCGCAAACCAAATACATTAATTTGAAAAGACATGCATTCCTATGTTCATTGTAGCATTATTTACAATAGCCAAAATATGGAAGCAACCTAAATATCCATTGAATATTTGCTCAGCCATAAAAAAAGTAATGAAATCTTCCCATCTCCAACAACATGGATAGACCTAGAGAGTATTATACTAAGGGAAATAAATCAGACAAAAAGAAATACCATATGATTTCACTTACATTTGGAATCTAAAAAAACAAACAAAATGGAAACAAACTCATAGATAAAGAGAACATTTCAATGGTTGCCAAATGGGAAGCGGTTTGGAGGGGGATGAAAAATTCGAAAGGATAAAGATGTGACTATTGCTAGCTCTAAAAAAATCATTGGGATGTAAAGTAAAGTATAAGTAACATAAACAATATATTATAAAAATGTGTATCGTGTCAGATGGGAACTACACTTTTATTTGTTGAGGTAATCACTTTGCATGTCACATAAATGTCTAATCACTGTTATATACCTGAAACAAATATAATAATGTATGCCAATTGTAATTGAAAAAATGTTTTTAAATTTTTTTATTGATTGATTTGAGGGAGAGAGAAAGAGGAAGAGAGAGAGATTTGTTGTTCTACTTATTTTTAAAAAAAGGTATTTTATTGATTTTTTTACAGAAAGGAAGGGAGAGGGACAGAGAGTTAGAAACATCGATGAGAGAGAGAGTCATTGACCAGCTGCCTCCTGTACACCCCCTATTGGGGATGTGCTGGTAACCAAGGTACATGCCCCTGACCGGAACTGAACCTGGGACCTTTCAGTCCGCAGGCCAACGCTCTATCCACTGAGCCAAACCAGTTTCAACTGTTGTTCTACTTATTGATTCTTGTATGTGCCCTGATAGGATCAAACCTAAAACTTTGATGTATCAGGACAATGCTCTAACCAACCAAGCTATCCAGCCAGAAGCCTAAAAAACTATTTGAAAAATGTTTGCATAGTTTTCACCTATTAGATTTTAGGTGACAAATTTATTTGTTTATTTGTGTATTTATTTATGTATTTATTTATTTGTTTGTTTGTTTAATTACCTATCTCCTTACCCTGATTTATTTATTTTTAATTATACTTACCACAGTCTGGGGAATTATTTTATCTTTTGTTTACTATTTCACTATTTCTTCATTAACTTCATGTTAGATGAACAATAAACACCTTTGAATGAGAATTTTTCTTGGTCCCTTCCCTTTCTCCCTCCATTCGATATTTAAGTATCTCTTATGTCTATTGTGTGCACAGCATTCCATGCTCATCCCCGTCAGAACATAAAAAGGTTCAAAAAATAGAGTTTGTGATTTCAGGAGAGATAAAGCATGCCTGTGAGAGAGGCTGCATTCCACTGTGAAGTAGTGGGTGAGTGTGTGCTGGGCAGAAGTTAGTTCATACTTGCTGCAGAGGGAAGGCACAGGGACGAAGGATGTGCAGGAAAGGCTTGTGGAGGAGGAGAAAACTGCACTTGAAATGGAAGTAGGTAACAGGAGAGTGTACAGAAAAATATAGAATGCTCATAATCCACTCGCCTTCCCTGATACCTGAGGTCTATATTTAGGAGGGGTAAGATTGCTTCAGTCCAGGGGTGGGCAAAGCATGGGGATGGAGATAATGGACATAAACCAGAAGATTCATCGTGGCATTCCAGGAGGTCAGAGCCAAAGCCCAAGGACTCTCAACTTTGGCTGCACATGTTGGAAACTTTAAAACAAATTCTAATACCTAGACCTTACATTAATCTGGATCTCCTGGAAACTGCAGGCAGGGCTTCAGAGGGAAGACATCCTTTTAGGATGTGGATTGATAGCAGTGGCTTCTGGCTGTAAGACTCCGGCCATATGGCCCAGTTATGAGACTCCGGTAGTTCCGGAGTGACGGGATAACTACTGGAAAGAAGACATCTGGCCATAGTCCAATGGTATGGCCTCCTTTTCCTGAGTGTAAAATGCCTACATGTGACATCAGAAGAATGTGTTGTCAATGACATCCTGTTTCCGATCCTTTACTATATTTTATGGTGGGGTCCTATCTGCTTTCTCTCTTTGTAGGATCTTCCAGCTTCCTGTAGGAGTTTGTAGTCAGGAACCATCCAGAGAAGCAGGTTTTGATGTTGCTGTTTTTTATTTGTTTGTTTATTCTGAGGATGTTGGGGAAATTGGATCCAGAGTTTCAAGGACTGACTTTTTGGATCCTGCTAGCTTAATTTCTACTAATTATCTGCAGAGCCCCATCATAGTGCTTGGCATATAGTGGATTCTCAACTAATGAGTCAGCTAAGAACCTCTGAAATGCTAAACTTCAAGTACAGTCTGAAAGAAAAGTACTGCCACATTCCCTTTTATTTACTCATGATACGTTTGGTACAAACAGGAAGGTAGAAGCAAAGAGAGACTTGGCCAGTCTTCAAAATAAACCTGGAAATGTTGATTAAGATCTACAAGGCACTAAGCACCGTGTAAAATATTGTGAAAATGCGATGATAAAACATGGCTTTTGTCCTCCGGTCTCTGACCATCTAGTTGGAGAGGCAAAAAAAAGCAAAAACAACAGCAACAAAATGAACAAGTGAAAAGTGAACAATAAAGGATTTATAGAGCCATCAAGACAATCAAGACAGGGGAGCATTTCAGAAGTATATGATTTATTGCCCTATAAATTCTGAGGCCAGTTGGAAATGGCCAGAAGAAAGGTCACTCCAGGCTGGGGTGGTTAGAATGAGGGAGAGAGAGGTTGGTGTGAGCAAAGGTGTAGAGCCTGTGGGGGTTCAGAAGAAGCAACCCCAAGATGTGCCTCAGTGGTATGCGGATTACTTTGAACTAAAGGCAACATTAGCTGCAGGCTGGAGAAATTTCTGCTCCTCCCTTTTTAACTACCCAGCAGAGTTTGAATCAGTGGCCTTGCTCATAAAAAGTTATTATCAGAGATACCTTCTTTTGACCTGTCTATAGAGCAGGGTAAACTCCTGTTCACTAAATGTCTGCTCTTCTTATCATCCTGCAATGACCCTTTGAAGCCTCCAAGGTGTATTAGCTCATCCCTAGCTCAGGGTGTCTTATATATCTCTATCCCCCTTTCTGTCTCTGAAGTTCTCCTACATGTGGAGTCTCTGGTTGTTGCATGTATGTGGGGTTCCCATGCACATGTATGTATTAATTTCGGCCAATCTGTCTCATGTCTATTTGATTATTAGACCAGCCAAAGAACCTTGAGGGTAGAGAAACGTTTGTTCCTCCCCAGCCCTGAGGTGGACCTAGGTATGCTCCAGTAACAGACAGTAAACTCATTTGGCAGGAGCAAGGTGAGGAGTTTTAGATTTTAGTTGAGAATGAGGGAGGATAGAGTTCCAAAATGTACAGCCTCAAACCCAAAACCAGAGTGAGACTTCATCCTGCAGGAAGTGGGAGCAATGAAGGGCTTTCAGCAAAGTAGAAACTTGAGTTGAAGAGAATCTATGGCCCATCCCTGATCTCAGCAGCAGATCTGTTGCCTGAAACCCTCACCCAGCTTCATGTTTTTGTGCCATTTAAAGGGACTTGGTTATTTTCAGTGTCACATGTATTTGGCATTGAACTTCCTGAAGAGGGTGGGAGTGACCAGGTAGCTTTAGAATGCTCCCTTCCGCCACTAGGAAGCTGGTCAATGACTCAGCAGTGGAGGGTTTTGCAATAGGTTTACAGAACCAGACCAGCTTGCTTTTCCCAAGGAAACCTTGGTGTCCTAAGAAAACCTCAGCCTGGGCCCCTGCCCTGCCGTGTTGGAATTCCTTCTGTCTTCTGGTAGCACGCCTGTAGCACATGCTCTGGAACCAGCATTGGGGAGTCTAAAAAGGGCTTTGGAATCAAATCAGATTTTCAGTTCAAGCTCTGGGTCTATCTCTAAACCAGCTGTATGATCTCAGGCAAGTTGCCTAACCTGTTACAGTTTCCTCATCTGTAAAAATGAAATAACCACCACTTTGTGGGGTAGTTTTAAGTATTAAATGAAACAAGTATTAAGTGACATGTAGTATTTATCCCATGTATTTTCCTTTTACCAAGTGTATGATTGTTCTACAAAGGAAATTAATTGTATCTCTTGGCTCCACTCTAGAATAAATCAGATTTCCTGATTCTCCAACTGCTCTTTCCCTCTAGGCCAGCCCTAACATTTGAGTCCTGCAGGTAGGGGTGCTCCTGCAGTAACTGAACTTGACCTTGGGGTTCAGGAAGAAGTGGGTAAAAACAATCCTCATTTTTCCAGATCTATTTAGAAGACTCTTCCCTCAGACTGAGCTGTCAGAGAGGAAGGGTTCGGGGAGGGCTGAGATGGGTGAAGGAATTAAGCAAAGAAAATAAAGATTCATTAACATAGAAAAAAAGAGTACATTGAAAACAAAGAAGGTGGATTTTAGTATAAAGCAAGAAAACATAAAGAGGATTTCTAAATATAAATTTATGTTTCCCAAATAACTTTCTAAGACAAATATTGACATCATGTTTACTGTGTGCCAGGCATAGTTCATACCACTTTACAAATATTAATTCATTGAATCTTCATAGCAACCTTATGAGGTAGGTGTTGTTGTCCCAGTTTATAGCTAGGAAAACTAAGCCATGAAGAGGTTATGCAACTTGCTGAAAGGCACCCAGGCACGGGGATGATTTTAAGCCCAAACATTTCAGTGGGGTAGAAAATTGTACAAAAATGAGTGGAGAAGAGAGCCCATCTAAAATGCCTTCTTTTGACAAAGGGTTTAGGTATTATCACAAAGGATGTAAACTTAGGTGGATCAACAACTCTGCTGTTCATGATAAGCCCTACCTCCCAGGTGACTTCTACTATTATGAGTTGCCTCTTGAGGTCCCTCTTGAGACAATTCTAGGTAGGCCACACTTCTTTTCTTGGTTTATTTCTTTTGACAAACATCTGTGGAACATTAACCATGGGCCAGGCACAGTGCTGGGGACACTAAGGAAATTATGACATGAGGGCTCCATAAGCTCACAGTTGAGTGGGGGAAAGTCAAGAAATTAACCAACAGTCACATGCAAGGATAAAGTGATCCTCATTTCTCTCAAAATAAAATCAGAGCCAACTCATTTACAAGAGGTAATTGCCACAATCTGTCCACTGACAGAGTTAAGCAGGATGCCTTTCTTCACCTCCTCCTTCATCTCTCTCTGTTCTTCAGACTTCTTCGGACAAAGAAGTTTAGATTCGTTGCTGGACAAAAACAATTGAGAGAATCAATCAGGTGACAACACAGATAGACCTAGAACAGGCTTGTAGTAAATATATACCCCTGGGCTACAAGTCTTTAATGGGAAGCACATCCTTGGGTCCCCTCCCCTTTTGGGGAGTCTGAATCTGCTTGTAATAAATTTTTCACACTTTGCTTGAATCTTCTGGTCCATGGAGCTCATTCTTCGGCATCGTGAGACAAGACCCTGGGAAAAACATCTTGGCTCACCGTTCTGGTTATCACTTATTCTCTGAGCCTATGCATCTTGCTAGTGTTCCAAACATAAGTCTAAGACTGAAAATAGTTGGAAAACATTGACAGAGACCTTGTTAAGCTCATATCAGATTAGTTCTCCCTGTGACACAGGCATTTCCTGTCTCTTGTGACCTCAATAGTGAACTGAACATCCCAAGATGTTCCCTTATTCAGATGTAGGGTGCTAAGATCAGGAACATTTTGAGAGAGAGAGAGAGAGAGAGAGAGAGAGAGAGAGAGAGAGAGAGAGAGAGAGAGAGAGAATGAATCAGAGTACATACCAGAGGGTGAGGCAGAGCAAAGTCTGAGGACAACAGTAGCCTCTTTCCTGCCTTGAGCCCCATAAATGCCATCTGTGCATGAGACCTCTCATAACAAAGCCCAGATGGTGTTACTAGGAGGAACTGCTTTGTTTGGGCTTCAAGAAAGGGGACTCAGGAAGGTGATGGTGATAAAGATGTCTTCCTGCCAATAATACTTATTAGTTACAAGCCTGTGAAGAAAGCAACTTTAAGAGAAAATCTTTACCACAATAATTTGCTTGCTTCTCTTCCATTTACTCCATTTTAGCCCACTTCTCCCTAAGATACTTAAAGCACTGTCGTTTTTAGAATTCAGTTACTTCTGGGTGATGTTGTTTCTTGCTCTTAACTCATTAGCAAACAGTGAACATGGATGGCTCTGGCTCCCTTTTGGCTGCTTTGCTAGCCCCAGAACAGGTTCTTTGTCCGCCTTTGTTTCATCCATTTATCTGCTCAGAAATCTATCCATCAAACACTTAATTGGCTTATCCTTTGTGCAAAGTTCTCTGATGTCTACTCTAGAGTACACAAAAATGCAGAAGACATACTCCATGCTTTCAGGAATTTGAAATCTGTGATGACACATTTATTTTTTATTTTTAAATATATTTTATTGATTTTTTACAGAGAGGAAAGAAGAGGGATAGAGAGTTAGAAACATTGATGAGAGAGACATTGATCAGCTGCCTCCTGCACGCCCCACACTAGAGATGTGCCCACAACAAAGGTATATGCCCTTTACCGGAGTTGAACCCAGGACCTTTCAGTCCACAGACCGACGCTCTATTTACTGAGCCAACCCGGTTTTGGCAATACATTTAAATATAACAAAATACAGACACAGAAGAGATTTTGTGGAACTTGAACTGACTCTTCTTTTTGCCATTTTAGAAGTAATATGGTTCTTTAAAAGCATGCCTTCTACAAATGATACTTTTTCCTCTTTTCTCTACGAGTCCCAGGAAGGCCAAGTTGATCCTTCCAGGCCACGAGACAGGGACCCACTTTGGATTCAGGCTGGATACCTCCAACTAAAAGATTTCCCAGGGTTATCATAATCAGCAGGGCAATATATGCTTGGGTCCAAATCATGACTGGCTCCAATGCAAGACCGTAGGGCCAACAGAGACATGCACAATCCAGATGACAGTAGCAAAGGCAACATTTACTTCCTCATGGTTCCTTTGTACAAGTTACAGCCCTTTCCTCAAGAGCATAACAATCAAGAGCATGCCAAAAGCCACTGCAAACTCCTCCTTTTGAGAATTTCATCACCGGATTAGCTGTTCTTGGGTAAAAACAATTTAGGGAAAGAGCTAAATTTGGAGAAAGAGGAGTGGGGGAATGGTGGTGCAAGAGTAAATAATGGACTGGGCAGGCAGTTGTGGTGTTTGGCACACAGTTTTTGAAGCAAATGATAGGAAAAATTGGGGGTATATTCTCCATCTTTCTAACCGAGTCTAGCCAGGGTTACAAAGTCATTCCAGGTAAAATGGATAATAGAAGCTTCTATATAACTGAGTTTGAAACACAGGTCCCCAAACATTTTTTTAAATTTAATTGTAGGGTCAGTTAATTTTATTTTGGGGTGTTCAGGAAAGGTTCAAGAGAGAACACATGATGTACCTGAGTCTTGAAGGATAAGTAATTCATAATGTGTGCAAAAAGGAATTCTAGATAGAAGAGGAATGGAGATGAAGAAGTGCTGGGGTGGTGGGACTGAGGATAAAGGGCAAAGAGAATGAGATGGGTAGAAGGATGGCCAGGTATAGAGCCTACGTAGTCCACAGTCATGAACAGCAGACTGCTAGTGGTGACATGCTGAGAGGGGAAGAGCTGAGGGAGGTGAAGTCCAACCACAAGACCCCCGTGGGTGGGAAGAGTCCAGAGTCTCCATAGTTTCCCTATCCCCTGGGGCAGTTGCTTCTGTTACAAATGAAGTTTTTTAGAAGATGCCCTTGGAATCTAGGGTAACCCAAGGCAACTCTGGTGGCAGTGTGTCCACTCTCTGTGCCTCTATTCCCCAGCCCGAGACCACAATTTCTGAAGAGACTTAGCTTGGGAGTTGCTTCTCTTTTATTAAGGTATCACTTGGACAGCAAACAAACAGCACAAGCAGACACTACAAACCCACACGCAGAATAAATTATGACATTTGTATGCAAAAGTAGACAACAGAAGAAGCTGTGCTACCAGGAGGGCCTCCCAATCCAATGTCTGGAGACTCATGAGTATTGGCAGCCCCTATGAGTCCATGATAAATGTTCTGTGAGACATTCAGAGCCCAACTCCCCGCAGGCATATCTAATGAGGCTCAGACTCTGCACATGAACATGTGCACACACACGGATGGGGGCAGAGGGCAGCCTCTAAACCACAACTAGATTAGCAACAAGCAAAGTGGACCCATCTGTGCTCTCCCTCTGGGTCTGGCAGCAGATGAGTTCCTGGCACTCATCCTTCACCAACTTCCTGGCTTAGGAGGAGCAGTGGGCCTCTGAGGCAGTGAGGGCTGCTTCCCAAAGTGAGGAACCCAGTTTGTTATCTTGGGGCTGGTGTCCTGGACTCCAGGGTGAGCACAGGACTTTTCTATAGCACCCTTCCTTTATTGTCTGGCCTGCTTGCCATTCCCAGAAGAATGATATATATCCCCGGGAGATGTATCCCCAAGAGAATCTACCAACTTGGCGTCTCCTGGGCTGTGGGCAAGTCCTACATGAACAACTCTCCTGCAGTGTGAAGTTGTAAAAGTCACCTCAGTTCTCGGAGTCTCACGTGCCCCTCTGTAAAAATGGGAATGAGAGAGTCTACTTCCCAGGGTTATCATAGGAATTACTGAACTATGATGCTGCCATATTCTATGCCAACTCAAAGTAAAATTTCAAAACCTGTTCTCTTTCCTGCCCTCTTCTCCCCCATTTCTTCCTTTCTATTTCCCTGTTTTCTATTTCTAGCTTCATGTATCCATTGGTGGCCATGTAACTCCAATGGCACCAAGAGCACTCCTTGACCAACAGAGATTGCCAGTGTGTGCTTCCCCTCAGTCCAAAATGGCACCAGGGGCAGTGTCAAAGGGATGGACCACGGGACCAGTAGACAATCTGGGCATCAGGTGCCATCCAAGCCCAGGAGAGAGATCTGGGAAGCCTGAGGCCACATGGAGACCTGACTATCTCGGGATGATGGTGAGGTGCCATAATGGTGGGAAGACATGAACAAACAGCACTGTAGAGGTGGCTGTGAGCTGAGTCTTGCCAGAAGCTGGAACCCAGAGGTGGCGCTGCTCATAACATTTAATGGAAACAAAGTCGCACCCCCTGCCAAGAATGGGACACCCAAGGATGTAGGAAACTTATCTTAAGGCCAGTTTGATAGGTCATAGTCCACCACTCTGGTTCTGGAGAAAACTTCCTCCATCTCTCCATCTGTCTGTCCACTAGCCAGCCATGTGGTATATATGAAGAGTTTGTGGAAAACAGGCTGGACAGGAAAGCTTCTGTGCTCATTTAGCACCTTTTTCCAAAGAGTATCTCTTATGGTCACTCAACTGGAGTCTTTTACACGAATGCTGTGAGGTAGTAACAAGACAGGCAATACCCAAGAAGTGCTCAAGGCGACAGTGCTCAAGTGAGCACAGCTGAAACATGGTTAAGGGCTGGTCAAATGCAGGGCACTGGTGTGTTCCCCGGAGGCTAGAACCGGCCTTCCCCCTGTAGGCCTCGGTACGGCTTGTCCTGGACCGATCTCTCTACCCAGGCCTGCTGTGCTGCGTTTCACACCAGTGTGGGTTTCAAATCATCTTTGAAGTTCACCACAGGCTTTGAGCGGGCCCACAGCTTTTCCCAGGAAGCCAGCCCCCCAGCATGCTCAGGGTCAGAGTCTGAAGAGCCACTGTCACTGGAATCAGAGGAACTCTGGAAGCAGATTTCACAGTAGGGCCGGTGGCAGTGGCAGAAGAACTCGTCTGAGCTGCTGGACTCAGTGTCAAGGTAGTTGTGTGGAGAAGAAAGGGAGAGACAGCCCGCGGACCTCAGGGAATGCAGCTGGCGCTGCTCAGGCAGATCTGGTGAGAGGCGTGGGCCAGCGGGACACTGTGCCCGGCCAGAACCAGAAGGCTGGTGAGGAGAGGCTGCGCAGCTTCTCCCAGCTCCCTGGGGCTCTGCCTGGCACTGTGTGCTGTCCTCCAAGATGCCCGGCTTGCCTTGAGGATCTGAGAGTAATGAAAGCTTCTTGGAAGAGGGTACCCTGGAATCAGCAGTTTGAAGGTCCAAGCAGAGGCTGTCCCGGTTCTGCACATTTAACCCACTTTTTGTGTCAGATACCATCCTGTTTGCCCGATGCCCCACATGTGAGGGTCCGGAGCCCAGAAGGTGTGAGCGAGCCCGCTGCGCTGCCCGCCGCCTCCTCACCATGTGTGGGCTGAAGCCCAGCTCCCTGGAGAGGGGCATCTTCTGGGGACCGTGGGGAGCGCTGCTCTTCCAGGACTGCTGGGGACAAGACTGGGAAGAGGGGACGGGAGCCTCAGAGCTCAGGCCCAGATCCTGTAGGACTTCCTGAAGCTTCTCCCTGATTACTGAATTGACCCGTGACTGCTTCTGGGGCTCCCCTGAGTTCTCCCGCTGCCCCTGTCTCTCGGGAACAGAGCCTTCTTCACCTGGTGTGAGACTCCTGCGGGGAACTGTAGGTCCCTGGTCTCTCCGTTCTGCAGCCTGGCTTGGCTCAGCCTGCTGCTTCTGGCTGCTGCCCAAATTTAAACCATCAGAAA
Organism: Lasiurus borealis; assembly: GCA_004026805.1. Taxonomy (NCBI): domain Eukaryota; kingdom Metazoa; phylum Chordata; class Mammalia; order Chiroptera; family Vespertilionidae; genus Lasiurus; species Lasiurus borealis. The sequence goes on from PVJN01047667.1 coordinate 11,786, forward strand.
AGTCTCTCAAATCAGACATCTCCTTCCGCCCTGGGGAGGAGCCAGTGTCCTTCCCAGACCCCTCGAGGCTTTGTGCACTTGAGGAAGGCACTGAGGTGCTCTGGGAGTCCTGGGCCGGGGCACTGGTAGCATTCGGAGAGTCAGAGAGGCATTCCGAACGCCGCTGAGTGGCCAGGCCGTGCGCAGGGGCTGCAGCCTGACCCTCCTTGCTAGGGGAAGAGGCAGGGAGGACAGCGCACTCCGGGGGGTCATACGTACACTCAGCTGACATCAGCCTCACCAGCTTCTCTTTGGCGTTGTTTACTTGTTCCTGCAGGCTTTCAATCACAGCGTTTTTCTGTAAGACAAAAGCAAAACCATCAACAAAAGATGCCGCTGAGGGTTTTCACGCTGTCTCCCAGGTTAGAGGAAGTGTAGCGGCAGAAGTCGTTGGTTTAAATCCCAGGTCCTCTGTGTGTTAGCTGGTGATCTTAGGCTCAGAGGAGGTACCTCCACAAAATGAAAAAACGTGACCCACACACAGTACTGAGTACAATCGCTGACGCCTGGTGCTCAATAAAGGTTAACCATGATTGATGGTTGTAGGATCTTAATCTCCCCCTAATGTCCCCACTCTGCAGCATTGCCTGTGAGATGGGAGGTTGGAGGAGACACAGCTTGTTGCTTGCTGGCTGTGCAGAACGGAGAGGGTCAGGTCGCTCTGCAGGACACAAGTCTGAATAATGGCCCAAGTCCAGGTTTATGACATCCTTGCAAAATGCAGGCGAATTTGAGGCACATCCCAAAAGGATGATTGAATGGGGAAACAAGTATTTTGCCTCTTGCTAAACAGACTAGAAAATGGAAAAGCAGAAGAAGGGTGGAGGTGTCTGGCCCACAAAGAGAAGACTGGAGCCATGAGGGGCCAATGAGAATCTCAGATTGGTGTTATGTCCTCCCTTGGCTGGACCTCGAAGTGGCAGGTGGAAGCATCCAGGTGGCATTGCCAGTTATTGGTAGCTCCTAAAGTAGTGCAGGCATCAGAATTATTGGGGAAGCTTTGCTTTTTTTTTTTTTAAATAGGATTATTGGGCCTAAGTCTCTGACACTTGATTCAATAGATCTAGAATGGAGCTCAGAAGATGAATGAGGCTGGGGCAGTTCTGCTATTGAGCTGCCTACCTGTTGCATAGCTTTTAGTTGGTAAACAGGCTGTGCCCAGGAGGCCTGGCAGGTGCAAGCTGCAGAGGTGTGTCTGTACTGACTGGGATTGTGGGCATGAAGTAGGAGGAAGAATGCTGATGGTGGGTGTGCCCTGAGCATCCTCTGGTGATAACAGCAGCTGCCTCTCTAACTTAGACCCTATGTCCACCTTCTGAAATCTCCGATGATCAAAGACAGTGGAGGAGAGAAGAGATCATCCTGGGGAACTGATGGTCTTGGGGCAGACAACCCAAGTCAAGTGTTTGGGGAAGGTAATAACACAAGCATTGTGTTCTAGGAACTGTCAATACCCAAGCTGCCTCTCTGTTGCCATCACCTTCAAAAAGCTGAGGAGGAGCATTTGGACATACACTTATTCCCTAGAAATAAAAAAGTCGTTTCCCTTCTTTAGGTTACCTGACACAAGTCACCCATGGACCAAACCTGTGGTGCCTTTTAAAGTTGAGATGGGAGACTTGCCCAGAAATGACCCTTTCAGAAAGCAGTACTTTGAAAAAACTAGTCGAGCAATAGTCTCTGGCAGCAGTTCCAAGGCAAATCACTGCTCCCCATTTATAGGCAGGAAGGTGATTTCTCTGATACCGGGACTCCCACTTACGTCCCGGTTTAGTCTACTTCTTTTATCATCAGGAGAGTCCCAGACCAGTGAGTAACTGCTGAATAAGCGGGAGGGACTGGAGGTTGAGCACCTGCCTTCCTGTTCTCCCCTTTCTCCCCCCAGAGTGGTGAGGTCAGGGTGTTGGTGGGGAGGTATGGATGACTCGGGACTCACCAGGAGCAGAGTGGATGAATAATCGGCAGACAGTCATTCAGGCTCTTCATGATACCTGGGTGGTGCCAGATAGCTCTTGAGCATCTCAGAGTGGTCACTGTGCTGGTAACCCAGGAGGGACCCCACCCCTCTTCTTCCTCAGCAGCCCCTCCTCATGAAAGAGGGTTCAGGCTGGTTGCAGGAGGCCATGAGTGCCTCACAGAGTTAAGAGGAAGGCACCAACTGCTGGCAACTAATCCGGCAAGAAAATTCTGAATGCTGTCTTTTTGTGCCTTACCCACAAGTTTCTTTGAGTGTAGAAAAATAGGATAAGTGCTGATTTGGAAAGAATACTCTTCTCCCAGCAGACCAAACATCTGAAATTGGCCAGTGATGGACTGAGAAATGTCAGTGTAAATAGTAAATTTCTCTCCTTTCAGAGAAAAAAAGTGGAACTCTGTTTTCACCATGGCTGCATACTAATTAGAGGTGTGGTGTGAGTGACTGCCAGTGTGAGACCAAAATCTGACCTACCATGGCAGCTGCATTTAAATGAGCTTATTAATTATTACTTTTGGCACATCTGGGGAAGCAAAACACCCACAGACGTGTTTCACAAGGTCCAGGTTATAAGGAGAAATGGAGTCACCCTCTGGTTGTTATGGCTAAGGGAAGAAAAACAATAGTTGGGTTTCCTCTGCTGTGGAGTGTAGAAGAGAGGTTCTTCACCTCTAGGAAGGTTCTCCTTGCTGGCTTCCACACAGCCTGGGAAGTCAGTGATGGGTGCTGTCCTAGACAGCCTCTGGGATCCTCCCCCCCTTGACCATAGCGGCAAGGGGGGCAAGAATAAGAAGGTGGACTCCCAGGTCATGGGAAAGTAAGAGGAGGACAAAGTAAGGGTGGCACAGGGGCTGCATTGGAGGGAACCTGGAGTCAGGGTTTGTGTGATAACAGCAGGATGGGAGACTTGCCCAGAAAATGACCCTTTCAGAAAGCAGTACTTTGAAAAAACTAGTCTAGCAACAGTCTCTGGCTATTATCAAGGAAAGATGCTGTGTTTGCCCACCAGGCAATGCCAGAGCTGGACACTTGGATGCTGGACCTCTTTAGGCCTAGTTCCCAGGCCTTTTCTGGGAAAGATGTACCAGGTGTAGGGTCTTGGGGAGAGGCCAGCTTTTTACTGCCTGTGCATCTGCTCCCTATTAGGGCCCTTCCTCTGCAGACTCAAGGCATCTTTTTGGATAGAGCAGATAGAGTCACTGCGTGGGAAACAGCGTAGTCAGTGTGGCAGAAGTACAAACAGCACGTCATAAATTACCATAAGGCTAAAGAGTCAAGCCACTTGGCTGTTCCAACATTAGCTGATTGTGAATGAAAACCATCTTGGCTATTCTCGCCAAGTTTCTGGCCTTCTGTTGAGCTAAACAAAACAAGCCAAAAAATGCTTCTTTGAAGACTTCACAGAGTATCAAAGGCAATGCTACCCCCTTGCCAGGTGGGAAGAAATCTGGCTTTGAAATAGGTCCTGAATGCTTTATAAATAGTACAGAAATAGAGAAGTATTACTCTGATAAAAAAAAAAAAAGATCCAGAGTGAGGGTATGGTGTGGGAGACTAAATGGGTACCAACAGGGGGTGCAGGTAGGGTTCACCCCCACACTGGGCTGTGTTTCTTAGGTTACCACCTTACTATTCTCTTAGACAGGGACTCCTGAAAACCTCATGTCAGTCCAATTACAGAAACACATAGTTTTCCAAATAGCACCTACTCTGGTATGTTCTGTACTGAAGAAAACATGGAATCTAATGCAGTTAGTGTGAAAATATTGGCTAATTTTTCTGAGCCCTGTGCCTTCTTTCTGAGGCAGTGCGGCCTCCAGCTTCTCCATGTGCTTTCTGCAAGTACACACCCCAGTGCCCAGTTCTGGGAGAAGTGCCAACTCTGGCTCAAGTACAGAAGAAGGATTTGGTGCTACTATGGTATTCAGAGGCTCTATTTAGCCCTCCTCCCCATCTTTAGACACTTATTGCACTTACTAGAGGCCTGGTGCAAGAAATTTGTGCATGGGGTGGTGTCCCCTCAGTCCAGCCTGCACCCTCTCCAATCTGAGATTCCTCTCACAATCCAGGACCACCTGCCTGCCTGCCTGGTCACCCCTCACTGCTCCCCCC
>PVJN01047668.1:0-15911 GCA_004026805.1 Lasiurus borealis
CACAGAGGGAGCACACACAGAGGGAGCACACACACAGAGGGAGCACACACACAGAGGGAGCACACACACAGAGGGAGCACACACACAGAGGGAGCACACACACAGAAGGAGCACACACACAGGGATCACCACCAAAGCCTAGAAGAAGCCCAAAGTATTGCTGCCAGAGGCGCACAGTGGGACGAGGTCACAGGTCCCCAGCAGAAAGATGGTCACAGGCTGGAGGTGGCTTTTTCGGCCCTGCCTGCTTCCGCTGGGGGGCGCCAGCCAGCCTCTGGCCCCATGTCCCTGGCCTGAGTCCACGTCTGGAAACTCCCACTCCCAGAGTCACAGCACCCCCAGAATGGTCCAGGCAGCTGTGCTCAGAGGAAGGCACGCAGCAGCTGAAATGCGCTGGGCACTTTCCCCCCGCACCCCTCCACCCCCAATTGGAATTTAGGGTAAAGAATAATTCAAGGCCATTAGAAAGAATCTTACAGGATCCAAAACCCTTACTCTCTCTGCTGTAAAGGCTGTACAATTCCAGGTGAACCAGGAAAGAAGTTAGCCAACAACCAAGGGTGAAGGAAACTGAGAAAGGAGAACAGAACCAGCAGAGTGGTTAAAGAATGAAGTGCTGGAGAGCCAAAACCAGTTTGGCTCAGTGGATAGAGCGTTGGCTTGCAGACGGAAAGGTCCCAGGTTCGATTCCAGTCAAGGGCATATACCTTGGTTGCGGGCACATCCCCAGGAGGGAGCGTGCAGGAGGCAGCTGATTGATGTTTCTCTCTCATCGATGTTTCTAGCTCTCTATCCCTCTCCCTTCCTCTCTATGGAAAATCAATAAAATATATATATATTTTTTAAAGAATTAAGTGCTAGAGGGAAACAAGCGTGGACTCAGATGCCAGCTTCACCATTCCACAGCCGTGTGCCCCTGCTCTCTAAAGTGGGGGAGAAACAATACAAACCTCAGAGTTTCTCGGGAGGACTTAACAACAGTGCCTACAGAGTGAGACTCATTAATGAACTCATTCAACAAACACAAGTGTCCCCCAAAATGTACACACACTTCAACAGCCGGTAGCTCAGTTTTGAAATGAAGTGTATTTCAATAAACAGTGCCATTATAATTATTCAAGCGCGTGCATACCTCTGAAGAGGGGGCGGGCACCCTATGTTCCCTGAGCACACGCTGGGTCAGACACAACACGAGACGCTGGAAATAGAAGAGTCTAGAAAGATGAGGTTCTTGCCTGTGTGGTGCTTGCCACCAGCCGGGGAGACAGGACAAAATTAGTTCCACTTAAAGCAATATGTCAGAACCCTGTGAACAGGGCATGATGAGGGAGAATAAATGGTGGGGCGGGGAGGGGGGGTCTCCTTTAGCCTGGGGGAGCCTTGGAGGGTTCCCGGGAATGGGAACTGAGACTGCAGGACTGAAGCTTCCTCATTTAGTCCCTATAACCACCCTCGGTGGGATTAGCCTCCTGTTCCAGATGAGGAAACCGAGACTCCGAGCCGTGATGAAACTTGCCGGTGACAGTGAGGCTGGGAATTACCCAAGAGACTCTGGGAAAATAAACCGTAAAAGCAACCAAAAGCAGCAGAGGTCCTATGTCTTCACACTCGAAGCTCTATCACAGCCTCTCCTGCACAGAGATGCAGAAACAAGGGTGTCGGCTACAGCTCTGATGCTAAAACGAGAAAAGGTGGAGTCAAGCTTAATATCTACAGTCGAAGGAGTGGGTTAAAATGGAAGTTACGTCCTGACGCAGAAGGCCATGCAGCAATAAACCAGAATGGAGCAGATCTGAATATGTTAAAATGCAAACATCTGCAACATAGATTTATGAGAAACCAGCAGACCACCACAGATACTGGAAAAGATGTCTAGACATACATTGTTTATATATAAATAATTTTTGGAAGGGTAGGCAGGAAATGGTTAAGATTTTCTTCTGGGAAATTAGACAAAGGTCCAAGCATGGTTGGATGGAAATACCTTATTATTTAATATTTTCTATCATTTAATTTTTTTTATGATGTAGGCATTACATCTATGAGTTAATTAAAAATAGCTAAATTCAGGTTCCAGAGTGCTTTTGGCTGGGTTTTCCTGTTTTACATCTGTGAAATAAGGGCCTTGGATCCGAGAACCCTTGAAATGGATTCCAGCTCTATGCTTCTGTTGTCCTCTGATTTCCAAATATTTAATTCCTAATCAAAAGTCTCCTCCCCCAGGAAAAGGGAGCCGTGTGTTTTTGCAGAAGCCCCGCTGGCTTCTCTGAACCAGCCGAGCTGGGTACTTAGCAGAAATGCCACCAGCCAGCTGGAGGCAAGGAGGAGAGAAAAATCTGAGACCTTTTGAAACGACCGGAGAATTTCTCTAACAATACAGTGATCAATAAATACATCTTTCCTGGAACCCAGCTGTATTCACACTGTTGTGCGGAATATGTCAGAAGGGATACAAATAAATGGAAGGCAGGACTCTTGGTGCTAATAGAGCCTTCAGTTGGAAAAGACAGGGCCATACATATGCATGCTTTTCAATCAGCGCCCGCCAATGCCACCATCCCATTCACCGAGAATTTGCCAGGCGCCAGGGCTGTGCCGAAATGCCTCCAAGGCTCATGTTATCTCACCAGCACTTAGAATAGTCCTTTGCCAGGTCTGGTAATTACCCTTCTGTTCCCATTTCATAGGTCAGGAAAGCGAGGCTCAGAAAGCTCCAGCATATCCACAACCATCCAGCCAGTGAGAGCTGGCCCTGGCACCCACACCTTTTGTCCAAGAGGTGCTGATGCTTGTGCTGCTCCCCTCAGGGGAAGTGAGGGGAGCCCCGGGCCAGGTGCGGAACAGAGGGCCCGGCTCTGTGGTTGCAGACGCCGAGTGAGTGCTTCTCAGTTCAGCAGGGACTGGGCATGCAGACGTGCTCAGCCATCTGGGAAGCTTCCTGAAGGAAGTGGGTCTTACTCTGAGATTTAAAGAAGGAATAGGCTTGGATGCTGTGGGTCTGAGCACCACAGGGAGCAAAGCCAAGGGGTCCGTGGGTCTGAGCAGACCAGCCCTCAGAAAAAGGCAGTTTGTTGAGGACAGAATACAGTGGTACCTCGAGATACGAGTTTAATTCATTCCGTAACCTTGAGGCATGGGAAACTATGAGACGCTCGAGTCACGGTAAACTGGTGGGTCATGTGCAGCCAGCCGATCCACCAGTTTACCGCGACTCGAGCCTCTCATAGTTTCCCACGCTTCAAGGTTACGGAACTAATTAAACTCATATCTCGAGGTACCACTGTACCTCATTCTATTCATGCCCACCTCCCTCAGTTCCAAAGTCGGTTCCACAGAGCCCTCAGGCAGGGCTGTGGTGAGGTGCCCAGAGCATCTTTTCTGATCCATTAAGAAAAGGGGGTTCTGGATCTAGGGTCTCCTGGTCCACAAAGATCTTCCAGGAGGAAAGCAGAAAAAAATGAGGCCCACTCCTAAGGGTGTACCCACCTCTATGCAGAAACTTATATATAGATGCTCAAAGCTGCACTATTCATAATAGCCACTCAGTGGAAACAACCAATGACGGCCAATGGGTGAACGAAAAGCATGGCGCGTCCTTATGACAGAAGAGTTTCAGCAACAAGAAGAGATGAAGGACCAGCACATGGGACCACATGGGTGAACCCGGGAAACATCAGGCTGAGTGAAGGGCCACGCATCGATGAAATATTGGACTAAGCAGAGAAGGGAAGTAGACCCTGGTGTCCAGGCCTGAGCGGGAGGGAGCCATGGGGAGTGACCGCTGGGAGGTAGGAGGTATCTTTTTGGGATGATGAAGATGTTCTAAGATCAGATGGAGAGGGCAGTGTAGTATCTTGTGAATATACTAAAACCCACTAAATTATACACATTAAAAAGTGAATATTGCTGAGACCGGTTTGGCTCAGTGGATAGAGAGTCAGCTTGTGAACTGAAAGGTCCCAGGTTCGATTCCGGTTGGGGGCATGTACCTTGCTTGCAGGCACATCTCCGCTGTAGGGCGTGCAGGAGGCGGCTGATCGATGTCTCTCTCTCATCAGTGTTTCTGACTTTCTATCCCTCTCCCTTCCTCTCTGTAAAAAATCAATAAAATATATATTTTTAAAAAAGTGAATATTATCACATGGAAATTATACTTCAATTTTTTAAAAAGGAAAGCAGGAATGGGGGGACAGAAAGCATTTCTGAAGGACCAAGTCAGTGGAAGACAGGGGAGCAAGAGGCATGACTAGATCTAACATGTCTCGTGTTGCCAAATATATTGGGGGACATTTCTGGAATGACTCTCAAAGGCACTAGCAGTTCAACTTACCTTGTCCTCTCTCAGCTTCCCATTCCATCCTGGTTATTCTGCTGAAATTCCCTAACGTCGGAAATTCCTCACCTTCCGATGACCCTCTCCACGTCCTGTGTATGACCCTGTTGGCTTTTTCCTGGCTTTCTGTTTCACATCCTGGTCTTAAATGGGAGGAAGTGCGAGCTCCCGGCTCAGCGGCCCAAATCAGCACATTTTCAAAACCTGCAAATCACGGGGCGCCGAGAGGAAAGACAGTCTGAGGAGTCCCCCGAGACCCGACCTGCACTGCGAGTTTGGATCAGCGGGGTTACTGTGGAAACACAGGGCAGGGGATCTGCTTCTAAAGGTTGTAGGGAAGCATTTTCAGGACTTTGAGGAAGGGAGTGGTAGGATCCAACTTCTTTTAACAGGTCCTCTGTGGAGAGTTGATTTTATGGGAGCCGCACGTCAGCAGGTCACCTCACTGCACCCCAGGAGTGGCTTGGTCTTTTGAACTTGGGGAGGTCAGGTTTCTACAGTGGTACCTCGAGATACGAGTGCCCTAACGTATGAGATTTTTGAGATACGAGCAGTCGAGCGAGCGATTTTTGCTTTGAAATACGAGCAACATTTGAGATAGGAGTCATCGCGCGGATCGGCCGGCTGCACACGACCCACCAGTTTACCGAGACTCGAGCATCTCATAGTTCCCCACACCTCAAGGTTACGGAATGAATTAAACTCGTATCTCGAGGTACCACTGTATAAAGAAAGCACGTCTCCTCAACAGAATCTGAGCGGCATGTGGGCAGGGTCTGCGGTCTGTGTGACCCCTGCCCAACCCTCCTGTGATGATAACATCTGGCACATTGGTATCAATACATACATGTTATTGTTTGACTGACTGTGAGGTGTGGAGAGGGCCATGGATGTCAGTCAGAAAGCCTAGCCTCAAATCCTGGCTTTGCCTCAATCTCCTCATTTGTAAAATGGGATTAATAACAGCTACCCATTATTGAGAGCTGGAAGGAGGGGGCATGGGAAGGGCCTAGCCCGTGGTAAAAATGGGATGTTGTCTTGCTTATTTCTGAAACTGGAACCACATGCCCATTTGAGAGCAAGGCCCTGGGCAGCAATATGGCTGTTATCCAAAGTAGAGGTGCCTTTTACTTAGTCTTAGTACAGTGGTACCTCGAGATACGAGTTTAATTCGTTCCATAACCTTGAGGAGTGGGAAACTATGAGACACTCAAGTTGTGGTAAACTGATGGGTCGTGTGCAGCTTGGCCGATCTGCAAGATTACTCCTATCTCAAATGTTGCTCATATTTCAAAGCAAAAATCGCTTGCTCGATGGCTGGTATCTCAAAAAATCTCATATGTTAGGGCACTCGTATCTCAAGGTACCACTGTACTCAGGCCTTTTAAACACATCATCTCATGTGGTCTTTACTGCTGTCCTCCACAGGGGCCTCACTGAGGCTTAGCCACACCTGTGTTGGGTCTCCATCTCTCAGGTTCTGTGGCCTGTGGCAATGCCTCTGTCCTGTCATATTGGAGCTCCATGCACTGGAGTGCCATGCACTGAATCCTTGGTTGTCTCTGTTTCACCGGGAGTTAGTATGAGCCCTGGCATTTACCACCAGCAGATTGTGTAAAGGTTAAAATGACGACAAGCCTATATCTCAGCTGGGTCCTTGGTGGTTCTTGAACCCAAAGGAACATCAGACTCACCCACAGCGTCTGGGGGTCTGATTCAGGGGGCCTGGGTGGGGCCAGAGAATCTGCATTTCTAGCAAGTTTCCAGGTGACGCCGCTGGCCTGGGGCCACATATTGAAAACATTGAACGAAGTGTAAGGAGAAGACAAAATATTCTAAGACAGAATGGGTTGCTGGCTGGTCCTGGGAGCTGTCTGGTTAATTTGGGGAGGAATTCCAGAGAGGCTGGGCCTCCCTGAGATATGTATCTCACGCCAGCCTCTAATACAAAGGCAGGGCAGCCAGCTCACCAAGACACCCAGCTGGGGCCAGCTATTTGTATCCCCTTACCCCCCCCCCAAAAAAAAAAAAAAAAACACAGAATGAAGCAAAGCCAAAAGCATCCCCCAAATCCTTCTTCTTGCCCAAATCCTCTTGCCAACGAGGGGATGTGGTCAGCGCCCAGAGACGTCCATCCCTTGTCCCCGCTTTGGCCAGGATGCTCATTCCAGAGCCCGTGCCAGTTAGCAAATTGCAGTGCACAGAATTCAGCTGTCTCTGCTTCCGCCTGCCGCCATCCTTATAAATTATTCACACCGCCCAGCACCGAAGCGGCCTTCCCACTTCAGGCCCCCTCCGTGACGGCTCTCTCCTCTTTCGTTTGCAGCTGTGGAATAACTATTTTCATCTGGCGGTGGCTTTCATCACCCAGGATTCCCTGCAGCTGGAGCAGTTCTCACACGCCAAGTACAACAAAATCCTGAATAAGTAGGTTGCGCGTGTGGAGCTCCCCAAGGGGGGAGTTTCGGGGGACTCTCTGAGACGGAGCCCGAAGCAGCCTCTTTTGGTCCCTCCTAGGTACGGGGACATGCGACGGCTGATTGGCTTCTCCATCCGCGATATGTGGTACAAGCTTGGTGAGTGGCCCACCCACCCAGACAGACACATCTGCACCTGCGGCGCGCCTGCTTGACGGCCATCTGTTAGAGGGTTTCAGGGTGTCGGCAGTGGGATCTTGAAATAACGCTTTATCCCTGTGCATAACCCCACGTCCTCCCTGAGTATCTGATGGAAGAGGGTCCCCATCCCCACCTGCAACTGTGGACCTGCTTCTGCTTGGTACCCCTCAGGGGTTAGGACAGTGGTTCTCAACCTTCCTAAGGCCGCGACCCTTGCATACAGTTCCTCATGTGGTGGTGACCCCCAACCATGAAATGTTGCTACTGATGTAAATATCTGCATTTTCCGATGGTCTTAGGCGACCCCTGTGAAAGGGTCGTTCGACCCCCAAAGGGGTCGCGACCCACAGGTTGAGAACCACTAGGTTAGGATGTCAAATTTGGATTTGTAAAAAAAGAGGCAGGGCAGGTCTACTGAGGGAATTCAGGTGCCTGTACACCACACGAGGGCTTCCTGCCGATCGATGGGCCGTTGTGCATCCTGCTTATTAGGCGATGTTCTGATCCACAAAAGACCCCCCCACCTCATGGGGGGAGAATTAGTTCTGTGGAAGAGCGGGGTCTTTTGTGAGGTGACTGGAGCTGGACGGTGGCCCCCGGAGGCTGTCCTTGCCCCCACTGAGCCACAGGAGCCACGTAGGAGCAGAGTGGTGCCGGTGGGAGGAAGGAGGGCGATGGACTCGGGGGGACATCTACTGAGAGTGTGCGGCAGGCCTGTGCCCAGGTGATCTCTTTTAAGCCTCACATGACCTCCTGCAAGATGGAGAACTCCCCGCTCCTTGTATCGATCAGGAAACTCAGAGTGGGAAGTAACACGCTTGGCATCAAACGGCTGCAAATCCCAGAGCTTGGGTTTGCTTCCACGAGGATGGGGCCACAAGCCTGGCTCGAGGCCTGAGCTCCATCAATATGTGCTGAGAGGGCACAGAGAGGGCGGGCGGGAGGGAGGGACGGAGGGACGGGTGGGTGAATAGCAATGAGCACTGAGGCGTTTCCGCCCCTGATGTCTGGAGTACTCGGCTCTCCACTGCTGCACGGCTCTGCTGGAGACTTGGATGATGCCCCTCTTCACTTGAGACCCTGGCAGGGACGCGACCATCTCTGAGATTCAACCTGAGCTGCCTCTCTGACCTCGCTTCTGGCTTCCCCAGACATCTCAGTGTCTCCCAGTCCCCGTCTGCTTCCCGCACAGCCGTTTCTGGCCCTTTCCAGCAGGTTCCGGTTCTGCAGGGGAAGCACAGGGGACAGGCCGTCAGGCTGGCTTGTGTGCTGGCAGCATTGGACTCGGGCTGAGAGCACATACTGAGAACAGGAGGGCTGCGGATCGGCTCGGAAGATGAAAGGGAGAGCTGGGAACCGGGCCCAGAACAGACGGTCACGTGTCCGCCTTGGGCCCGGCCCTGTCATTTACGAGCTCGGAGGCCCAAAACACGGGGACTGAGTGACCCTGAGTGGCCTGAGCTGGGGGGGACGGCTCCTCCTCCCAGGATGCAGCTGAGACTCCCAAGAGCGAGAATGGAGAGAATGGACTCCGGGAGGCCACGCCTCTGTCAGAATGCTCGCCGTTATGTTCACTCCTGCCCCATCAGGACGGAGACTGTTTTCCAGTTCTGGCTCCGTCCTCACCAGGGCCAGGCCTATGCCACCGGGACCCAACGGGCAGGGCCCTGGCAGGTGATGTAAAGGAGTGAAGGGGCAGGGGATGGGAACCGTCGGGGATCCACAAAACCAGGTGCTCTCTGCATTCGTGGCTGGAGAAACCCTTGTGGTAGGGGCTACCCTGTGCATTGTGGGATATGCAACAGCATCCCTGCCCTCTACCCACTGAATCCCAATAGCATTTACCCTCCTTGTGAGCATCACAACAGTCTCCGGACATTGCCAAACTTGCCCGGGGAGAGGGGTAGGCTGTGTTTGTGTGTGTGTGTGTGTGTGTGTGTGTGTGCACGCACACACACAAAACTCCTCCTGTTTGAAAGCCACCGTCATAAAGAAATACCACCTCTGCCCTATTTTTCTAAAAGAGCGTGCTTTTCTCCATTTATCTTTTGTTTCTCCATGCTGGATAAGGACAAGACTATAGGAACTATTTTATGTTTTACTTCCCATTATTCTGCCTTAGGAAAAAAAACACACCCACTCACAAAGCACCCTGCCAGTGCGGGCCCGCCTGGTGGCCAGCGCCTGGGCTCAGGGTCAGGGGCGTGGGGAGGCGCAGCTGGGCAGAGAGCAGAGTGAAGCAGATGTACCAGCTGGAAGGGGCAGTCTCGGCCGGGCTGGGGCTGATGGCTGTCCCGTTAGAATGCCAGGCTGAAGTTGTCACCGCTTCCAGTTTGTCCACAGAAGCCGGGAAACGGGATTTTTAAAATGCATTTTCCGATGTATGAATATTGATAACTAATTGCAAGGCTTTCCATTGACTGTGCCCAGCAGAACACGAGGCCCGGATCTGGTTTGCATACGAGTTGCATTTCCGCTGCAGCAGCAAAGCCCCGGCCAAGCCCCGGTGGGCTTCGTACCCCGGATCCACACCCCTGGCGATGCCAGAACAGCCAAGCCCAGACCTGCACCTTTTTCGTCTGCGGCTCTCTATGCAGCCTGCTCTTCCCCGAATGTCCTTCATTGTCGTTGTTTTGCACACACAAGATTTTATTTAGATATAGAGGGTGTTTTGGCAGGCTTTCCTGCGCTCCCAATTATGCTGATGAATGAAAAGATGTTACCAAATATTCCACCTGCTTAGAATTACAGAATATCAGGGCTGGAAGGACCCTTTGGAGATCATATTGTCCAGCATTTTTCAAACGTTTATTTTTAGCCCAGGACCAATAAAAGATATTTCTTGCTCAGTATGTAGATTGGATGAAAGCTGAGCTATTATCGAAGTGGGGTCCGGCCCCCTGGCTGCTATGATAGGTGGCTCCCGAGCTCTCTCCACGTGGCCCCCTGCGAGTTTTCTGGGGAGAAATCCCGAAGCACTTCAGATAACGGTTTGAAGCCACGGTTGTGGTCTAACCCAGCGTTTTCCCCAGGGAGGAAGCAGAGGCTCGGAGGGGGAGAGGGGTGCGGACAAGGTCACAGAGCCGGTTAGAGGAGATGCGGGCAAGCACGCTGGCCCCTGTGTCTGTCCTAAAGTACGTATCACAGACTTCTCTCTGCTTGCGAAGCCCTGCAGGATGAATAATGCAATGAAAAGACATACAGTGGTACCTCGAGATACGAGTGCCCTCACATACGAGATTTTTGAGATACGAGCCGTCGAGCGAGCGATTTTTGCTTTGAAATACGAGCAACATTTGAGATAGGAGTCATCGAGCAGATCGGCCGGCTGCACACAACCCACCAGTTTACCGTGACTAGAGCATCTCATAGTTTCCCACGCCTCAAGGTTACGGAACGAATTAAACTCGTATCTCGAGGTACCACTGTACTTGTCAGGACTCGGGGGTTGCAAGAACCAGACACTGGCTGAGGCTGCCGGACCCTTACAAATGGGAAGGATGAGGAGAACCAGGAGAGGAAGGACGGGCAGGTGGTGGCTTTGCCTTCAGGGTGTTCCATTCCTGCAATCCCTCTGCCAAGGATCCAGTCTCCGGGGAACTCCACTCCTTGGCTGACCTCTCACCGAACCCACATCCATCGAGGGATGCAGAGTTTCCCAGAATAAAAACGTTGACCTGTTTATGAAAGGTCAAAGCCACCGATGTCCACTGCGGAAGACTCGAGCGAAGGCTGCTTTTGCAGACCTGGCCACCCCCCTTCCCGCCTGGCCTGGCCTCCTCGGAAGAGGAAGATACGCCATCAGCCTGAAGGGGTTTGCCTGTTGCTCATTAGTCACCTGGCTGCCCCTCCCAGCCTGTTCCCCTCAGGGACAAGAGAACAGAAAGGCCAAGTGAAAGGATGGCTCCCCACACCCACCCTGGCATTAGCATCTTCCTCCCGGCCTGCTAATGAGTTGAAGCTGCTAATCCAAACCAGGACGAATCCCTGTGTGCACCGGGGGCAGGCACGGGGAGAACACGGCGTAATGACGGTTCTCAGGTGCAATTCCGGAGCGGCCCAGACCGGCTGGAGCTCAGAAGCTGTGTGTGGCCAACACAGTGCCACACCATAGCCTTCCTCCCCTCTCTCCGGCGACCTGAGCCCCAGTCTCTCGCGATCGCAATTTGCTCGGTTAACGATGTCCTCTAGCAGGAGACGCTGTGTGTGAGCCAGCTCCGGCTGATGAGAATCAGCAGAAACACACCTGCTGGGGCTTCAGGAAGACATTTCTTTCCAGTGAAGACAACAGGGAGCGGAATAAATTCAATGAGCACAACATGGTCTTTGGCCCAAAGACACCTGAATGGGCATTGTCCCCTTAGAGCCCCGAAGACAAGGTCACGTGATAAAGATGGAGGCAAAGCACTGGAGCAGCGCTCACCGGTTTCACCATGGTACTCAGATGGCCGTTTGTGCGTCACCGCCACAGCCTCTCATTCAACCCCCGATTTTCCAGGGGAGCCACTGAGGCCCAGAGAGGCACAAGGACATTCCCAAGGTCAACAACACATCATTGACTCAGCTGAGCAGAAAGAACCTTGAACCCCAAGTCCAATGTGCTGACAAGAATTTTGTTTCCGAACATGCGTAGTATTTTTCAAAGGCTGTGAAATAGCAAACTTACTGTGTTTTTCAAAGACTCCTGATAATGAGCAGATCATAATGCATGTTAAGTTTCCAATTTTGTTTTAATATCCAAAGCAATCAGGGCATCATCACCATGATCATCAGCATCATCCTCTTCTTCTTTTCATCAGGAAAGATTTGGAGCAACCCTGTGATTATGAGATAGCTAATTGCAACGATAATCCGGGCTTGAAGATTATTTAACATTCTTCTGGGGAAAGTCTAGACTAAGTGTGCGTGCATGCGTGTGTGTGTGTGTGTGTGTGTGTGTGTGTGTGTGACAGTGACAAGGTAGATGTGGGGAAGTCTTGACGGGAAGAAGGACCACATGTTGATCTGGGACCCTGAGCTAAAGGGTGAACGCCATTTGGGTCCTGGGAAGATGCCAAATGCGATGTACTTTCCCCGAGAGTGTAACATCCTAACATTTGTTTCTGCTTGGGGTAAAGCAATGCACATTCTGTCAAAATGACTTTGCACTTGAACACCCCACATTAAGATCTGGCAACTGTGTTAACAAACTCCGGCAGCTGGGGTCATGGCCTCACTTGTAGGAAGGTCACTCCTGGCAGAGCTGTGAGAGGAACTGGATCATCACTTTCTGCACATCCACAGAGCACCCGGGGTGGCACTAAACTCCAGGGCAGGGCGGGAAAGTTGGAGAAGTATGAGGTACAATCCCCCTTCTGCCAGGAAGAGTCACCGTCTAGATCTACAAATAGAACAAACTAAGAATTAAAGGTCAAACTAAGAGTATGTTCTTGAAGGTGAAAAAATGTGGTCAAAGCTGGGGAATTCAGGAAAATGGGAGATACGTCAGGACAATAAGGAGGGATGGGGACTCTATTAGGATAAAGGATCTTGAGTTAGGCCCCTAAGTGGCCCATGTTGGGACCAAAAGAAAGAGGGAAACGGGCAGGCATTTCAGGAGAGAAACCAGCCTAAGCAAGCATGACTTCCCGGGGTTGGGAAGAAGCCCCTGAGAAGAAATAGGAAATAGAATTAGAGAAGCATCTATCTATCCATCCATTTATCCATTCTTTCATTTATTCACTTAAGAACCAAAACTGAGCACTGTGGTATGTAGAATAATAGCTCCCCAAAGAGGTCCACACCCTAATATACATCACCTGTGTATATATTACCTTGCATGGCAAAGTGGACTTTTCAGGCTTGATTAGGTTAAGGTTCTTGCCGGTGGTGAGAATATCCTGCACTATCAAGGTATAACCCATGCAATTACAGAGTTTTTACAAGTGAAAAAGGGAGGCAGGGGAGGTAGGAGGGGGTTTTAAGAAGCTACATTGCTACATTGAAGGGGGAAGAAGGGGCCATAAGCCAAGGGATGTAGGCGGCCTCTGAAGCTGGAAAACAGAAGAAAACCAATTCTTCCTCAGACCTTCCAGAAGAAACTCAGCCCTGACTGCACTTTGATTTCAGCCTAGTGAAGCTCATTCATGACTTCTGACCTCCAGAAGTATTCTATATATATAAAAGTCTAATATACAAAATGTCCCCTTGGGAGATCGACCGGGAGTTCAGTCGCTCACTATGACATGCGCTGACCACCAGGGGGAAGTCAGGGGTCGTAAGTTGCCCTCCTTCCTGCCCATTTCCGAGGCTGTGCCAGGACCAGAGAGCCCTATACTCTCAGCTGGAGTGTCCCTCTGTCCCGTCCCTCACGTGGTCGCTGACTTACCCATTCCATCCCCACGAGGTCCCGATGGTCTTCTTCCTCCCTCCTCTCCTCCCTTTCCTTTAGTCTTCCTTCTTTCTTCCTATATTACCAGATCATCTTAGGTGCCCTCAGACCCTTGGCATTCGTTCTCCCAGTCTCCTCCTGAGAGGGGCGATGCCACCTTAGAGATGATCCCAAGGCCGGAGATCTGCCTTCCAGCCCCACCCCCTCCCAAGCTCCTGTGCTCCATCGCCGCATCCTTCCCCAGCCTGTGCAGCTCGGCATTCGCATTTATCCTGCTGGCTTATTGGCATTTTAAAAAGCCTTTTCCAATTGGCATCTGTTCCCAGTGAGATGCCACTTCCATTATATGAACAGGACCCTCTCACCAATTCCCTTCCTTTCCTTCTTTTTCAAATAGAGCAGCAGGTGTCTGTTGAATGGGGATTTAAGGAGAAAAAAAATGACTTCGCACTCCATTAGCCACAAATATATTCTGTGTGTGTGTGTGTGTGTGTGTGTGTGTGTGTGCCGCACACCTGTGCGTCTGTGTATATGAAGACACGCACAGAGTTGGATTGCCTACACACAAAATCTGTTGTGCTAAAATTCCACTTCTGATGTAAAAGAATAAAATTTCTCGGCGGGGCATTGTAGGGGCCACTGAGATCACAGCGGATTTCGATATCAGCATCTCGCTCCCTCCTTTCTTCCTATTCTTCTAAATATCAGCTGTCTGCAAAGAAGGCAGCTCTCAGAAAGCCCTGGCCCCTGGCACAACTGCTCTTTATTTTAACCCCCTTCGCTCTCTCCTCCTCATACGCCGTGCCCTCCAGGATTCTAAGGCTTTTGTTGCATAAGCAATTTCTCTATTCCGCGGTGGCTTATCTGACAGTTTCCCATTTACCTTCTACTTATTATCACACTCGACTTTGAATTTTAAAACCCCACTGTGGGTTTAAAGGATCTTGAAGGGACGAAATCAGAAACGTAGATTAGCAATTACCATAAAGCTGCAAGAAAGTAAAATATTTTTTTCCCCCTATTTTGGCCAAAGCAAGGACTTGGGGCTCAAGTGTAATCCAAACGCATCATATCGTGAAGCTGATATGTGGGGGACGTGTGTCTTTATCTTTCACTCGCTCTCCGCCTGACTTCACCATTTCATCCTCACTAGCAGGATCTATCGGTAGGATGATGCTTTTTTATCTGAATTCTGGGGAAATACTCCGGCACTAAGCCTCATTTAGATGGAATGGAAATGCATTTTTTTATTTTTTATTTTTATTTTATTTTTTTGCTGCCTTCCCTCTTGTCTCCTTTTCTTGGCTCTAATTGAAAGCCACGGCTCCAGGCTCTAGGCCATACTACAGGAGTCTCTGTGCCTGGGAGATCTCTGCCCCAGGCGGAGACCACCCGTGTTAGTCCTGCCGGTGGGCAGAATGGCTCTGGCTCTGAACCTCAGAGGAGAGAGAGGCAGCTGATGATGAAACTCGGGGTGTCAGTGTCAGCAATAGGCTGTGCTTTCCCCTCTCTCCCGGGGAGGTCCTGGGGCCCCTCTGCCTCGCCGCTCTGCCAGTCTGAGGTGTGTGCTGGGGACTGGGCGCAGTTCTGCTCAGCAAGGCTGCCCTTTGTAGTTCATTGTGGCCAAACATTACCACGGTGGCTGACACTATGTAAAGTGTGCCACGTGCCACGCACTGTCCTGGACATTTGATACCTAATCATTCATTTACTCTTAACAACAACCCTAGGCGATCAATACCTACTCTTCTCCCAGGTCACAGATGAGGACACTGAGGCCCCAAGTGGTGACATATCTTGGCCAACGTCACATAGCTGGTTGATGGTGGAGTCAGCTTACAGAGTCAGGCAAACTAGCTACGGAAGAAATGCCCTTAGCCACACTGGGCCACACTGCCTGGGCGCTGGGCACTGATTCTTCCGGGTGCTGTGCTGAGTACACACACATATTTTCACACGGTCTTCTTTACAGGAGAGCATTGCTATTGCATTTTTATAAGATGCATATCCAAATCACAGAGGTAGTGGGTGCAAGAGTTTGATAAATGTATTTTCTTCTTCAATGGGCATTAATTGAATGTCTACAACTAGAGGCCTAGTGCCCAAAATTCATGCAAGAGTAGGCTTCCCCCAGCTGCCAGCACTGGCTTCCCTCTGGCACCCGGGACCTGGGCTTCCTTCACAGCCTCAGCGTCATCCTGAAGGTCACCAGGAAGGACGTCCAAAGGACATCCAGTCTAATTAGCATTTTATGCTTTGATTATTATAGACTAGAGGCCTGGTGCACGAAATTCGTGCACAGGGCAGGGTGTGTCCTTCAGCCCAACCTGCTCTCTCTCCAATCTAGGATCCCTCTCACAATCCAGGACTGCTGGATCCCAACTGCTCACCTGCCTGCCTTCCTGATTGCCCCTAACCACTTCTGCCTGCCAGCCTGATAACCCCCTAATCACTCCCCTGCCAGTCTGTTTGTAGTGGTTTGCAGGCTGGCCACGCCCCTTGTTTGCCCTCTCTGCTGTGGGCCTGGTCACCCCTAACTGCCCTTCCCTGCAGGCCCGGTCACCCCCAACTTCTCTCCCCTGCAGGTCTG
>PVJN01047669.1:0-15832 GCA_004026805.1 Lasiurus borealis
TAAATATATGTAGTGTGGAACATGATTATAAATGTTTTTTCTGTTGTTAACAGTGTTAAACATTGTATAATGCTAACTCTTCAGGAAATTATAGATGAAAGCAAAAGTGATTGGCTATTGTAAATAATTTATTATTGTGTGTGAAAATTATACCTGTGTAAATATAATGTAGTTTAGATACATAAGATTGAATTAGAATTCTTGATATGGTTGAATAACTTAAGAGCCCTTGATCCATGGCATACTTTTATTATCATGATCCTTTTTTACTGGTTTTATAATTAAGGTAGTTATTTATAGTAAGCTAACATCCATCAAACAAGCATCTGATCTAAAAATTAAAACATTAACTACATCTCCTGTCTCTTTGTTACTCACCTAATCTGTCTTTCTCTTCTCTTGATAAAAGCACTTTCTTAAACTTGTGTTTACTGTATGGTCCTAAACTATATATTACTTAATTTTAGTTTTTTAAAAATTTTATTCCATAGCACTCACCACTTGAAAGTCTTCTGTCCAAAGTCCTATGTGGTTTATTTCACTGAATATTATTCTACTAATATTTTCATTTTTGCATGAGCTAGAGTTCACTTCTTTTCACTATTGTTCACTGAAAATTTACCACAATTCCTATACTCACCTGTTGTGAACATTTTACATGTTTTGTGTTTAATATAGTGAACAATTCTGCTATCAAAAATCTTGACCTTCTACTTAGTACATATTTATAAGATATTTATTGGTTAAATCCATAAAGTAGAATTTCTGAATTTATAGTACATATATGTTCACATTAAAAAATATGACTCTGGCCCTAGCTGGTTTTGTCAGTAGTTAGAGCATCATCCTGTGGACTGAAAGGTCCCAACTTCAATTCTTGTCAAGGGTACATGCCTAGGTTGCATGTTTCATTGCCAGCTCCGTTGGCACACTTGCTCTAGGCAACCAATTGATGTATTTCTGTCACATTGATGTTTCTCTCTCTCTTTCCCACCTTTCCACTCTCTAAAAATCAATGGAAAAAAATATCCACAGGTTTAGATTAAAAACAACAACAAAAATGAGTCTGGGACCTGGAGAGTATTATGCTAAGCGAAATAAGCTAGTCAGAGAAAGACAAGTATCACATGACCTCACTCATATGTAGAATCTAATGAACAAAATAAACCAATGAACAAAATAGATCCAGATACATAGAAGCATGGAACAGACTTTGAATCTCAGAGGAAAAGCGGGAGGTGGGTGGGTGGGAAAAAATTAACCATAGGACTTGTAAGCATATAAGTATAACCCATGACACAGATATTCGTGTGGAGAAGGCCTGAGGACCGGGAAGAAGGGATGACTGTAGGCTAGAAAATATCAATGGGGAACAAAGGAAACATCTGTAATACTTTCAACAATAAAGATAAAAAAAATATATGACTCTGTGTTTGGCAGCCCTGTTTCCAAGGGCCAGGTAGTTGTGGCTTCCATTGGGTCACTGAGCACACACTTACTAGGTCACTGGGCTGGTTCCTGGACAGGCAGGACTGACTCTGGACCATGGCAAAGCAGGGCTGGACCTGGGTCACAGAGTTGCTCAGGGCTGGCAGTCAGGTCCCAGGCAGGTAGCCTGTGTTACTGGTGGTACTGCCAGGTGTGACTCCTCCCAGGTGCCTTGGCAGAAGGGGCAAGACTGTGGACAAGTGGGGCCACAGATTGTTCCACAGGGAGATGGGACTGTTTCTAGTCTGCAGCAGGGCCTCAATCAATGCATCTACCACCAGAGTTGGTTCTGCCTTCCCAAAGCAACCCTCTTCAGTCTTGGGCTGCATCAGGGTTTCAAAACCTCTTATGTGGGTCCCAAAGATCCCATAAAAGCACTTTGTCCATTGGCTGGGGACCTTCTATTCTTCCATGTTGTTGACATCACTTCATAAAAAATCTTATTGATTCCCATACTTTCTCCCCCCCACCACAGTTTTTTTTTATTGTGTTACATGTTTACATATCTCCTCATTGCCCCTCCCCCTTCCAGGCATACTCCAACTCCAGTGTCTGTGTGCATTGGTTATGCTTATATGAATGCATACAAGCCCTTTGGTTGATCTCTTATCTACCCCACCTCTCCTTAAACTTCCTGAAGTAATTTGACAGTCTGATGCTTTACTGCTTCTGTGTCTATCCTTTTGTTCATCAGTTTATAATGTTCTTTATTATCCACAAATGAGTGAGATCATGTGGTGTTTCTCCTTCATTGACTGGCTTATTTCACTAAGCATAAGGCTCTCCAGTTCCATCCAGGTTGCTGCAAATGGTAATAATTCCTTCTTTTTAATGGCAGCATAGAATTCCATTGTGTAGATGTACCACAGTTTTCTGATCCACTCATCTGCTGACGGGCACCTAGGCTGTTTCCAAATTGTAGCTAATGTAAATTGTGCTGCTATGAACATAGGGATGCATAAATCCTTTCTGATTGGTGTTTGTAATTTCTTAGGATAAATTCCTAAGAGTGGGATTGCTATACTTTCTTATACTTATTTAGTTATATTTCTTTATTTTTGCTCATTGAATGGATATAAAATGCTAACTTACTGTGGCTTAGCTTTGCAACCTATGATTATTAATGAGATCAGGCAACTCTTCAATCTAGTGACCATATATATTTGATCTTCAGAGGGATCCCTATTCATGTCCATTTTCTGATTTTTCTGTTGGGTTATTTGTTCTTTTCTTATTCTTTTGTTGGATTTCTAATATAATCCTTGACACTAATCATTGAGTTTTATGTTTGCAAATGCCTCTCCCCATCCCCAGTGTATAGCTAGTATTTTCACTTTTAAGGTGTTATGTTAATGACAAAAAAATTCTTATTTTAAGATAAAACTTGTAGGGTATACATTTATTTTCATAAAGGAATAATTTTCCTAGCTCACTGGTGAAAATCATATCACTTGGATATTAGAGGGTTATGAAGAACCAGTGTATATTTCTCTGCAACATTCACTTTCAGTCTGATCTCTCCAGAAATGGGTACAACTAATCCATAAATCTCAAGTGTTTGTTTCTTGCTAAGCTAGTTGAATAGAAGGGTAAAACTCTAGGCATCTCAGGTCTATTGCTTATTCCTATCCCAGAAAATGAGAACTTTTACTCTTCATTAAGGCTTATATCCAAACAGGCAGAGTTTCAGCGTACATGCTTAGTAAGCATTGCTGGGTGGAATAATTGTGCTGCTTTTGTTGTATTCCTCAGCCAGGTCTATGGTTTGCAAAGGCAGCTAAGTCCATGTGGGCTACAAATAACTAGTATAAATTTTATGCCTGGCATACAAATGCAGTACTTGATTAGCTGCCCCAAATTCCATTCCTATTTATGTGAGCTGCATTCAGCACCAAGGGAAGGGACTGTGGGGGAGCTAACTGCTTAGAATCATGTGGATTGTGCACTGAGAGTTTTCTACTCCCATCCCACTTCATGGACTCATATGAGTTTTGAAAATGCTAATTATATCAACTCTGACAATGTTTTTTTTTTATTTTAGAGACCTAGATTCTGGTTTTACCCTTAGAAGTTGGAAAATTTACTAAAGAACAAAAAGATACTCAGAGTATATAATAAATAGTGCAAAAAAGTCTAAAAAGGAAATTAACATACACTCTCTTGGCAATGATTTGCCATTCAAGAATATCTTGATTTTAAAAATATGCTTTGGTTTTATTATTATAACATAAATTTTGGGGAAAATGGAGGGAGAAATAAAGTAGAACGGCAAATTAAATTGGAGGGAGAGAGACATGATCTCAGAAAATGATTGACATTTTAGGGGTCTGACAAATTAAAGAAAATAAACCCCAGCCTAATTGCTCTTGAAAGTGGAACTATAAATGAGGGATTTTTAAAAAATTGTATCTCTAGGATTAGAGAGGGTGATTCGGGCCTAACGAAATATAGCTGTAGTGTAGTAGCAGGACCACAGAGTGTGTAAGGAAATTGTACTGAGGGATCCCAGGTCTAACAAATTCATGATAAGGTGTCTTCTTGAAGTTGTAAATAGGGAGTCTTCAATGAGAACTAGCCATATGGGTTCAGAATACTTGAGTGGGGATGATTAAAAAATCAGTCTAAAAAGAGTACTGCTTCCTGGTGACACAATTATTGTACATGAGATAAAGATATTACCTCTCTCCCAAGGGAATGGAACTTATAAATAAAGACTTACAGGGAATGCGTTGGAGATAATATACATTGAAAGAGGAAGAGGATAATAGATCTAATCTAGGCAAGGTTGTATTATGGGACACTTTTATTATGAGACAGTGATTGGGATGATGTAACTCGGGAGGCAAAGGTGGACAAAGTTTGTTTGAACAATGGTTTTTTTGGGCAGTTCCAGAATGCATTGACTATTGTACCTAATAAAAGAGTAATATGTAAATTGACCATACCTCTGCTATGCCCACAAGCCATGCCCACCAGTCAATTAGGAGTGAATATGCAAATTAACCCAACCAAGATGGCTGTGGCCACAGAGAGAGTAGGAGGCTTAGGTTTCCCAGGCAATGGAGGAATCCAAGCTTTAGGCCTGCCCTGGCCAGCTCAGGCCTCCACTCAAGGCTACAGTTGCAATTATAGAAGATAAATAAATCCCAAGAAATATGGCTGCGGCCATGGAGCAAGCAGGAGGCTTGGCTCTGCTCAAGGCTACAAAGTTTCAATTATAGAAGATAAATAAATACCAGATACCAGGGCCTCTGCTTGGGTCACTGGGGGGCATGCTGGCCTGAAAACCACCACAGGCCCCTTACCCAGGCCACCTCATGCCCCAAGGGAACCCCCACCCTGATCTGGGACACTCTTCAGGGCAAACCAGCTGGCCTCCACCCATGCACCAGGCCTCTATACTATTTAATCTTAGCTAATAAAAGAATAATATGCAAATTGACCATCACTCCAACACACAAGATGGCTGCCTCCATGTGGTCAAAGATAACTGCCCACATGTATACACAAGATGGCCAGCAGGGGAGGGCAGTTGGGAGGGACCAGGTCTGCAATGTAGCGCAGTTGTGGGTGATCAGGCCAGCAGGGGAGGGCAGTTAGGGGTGACCGGGCCAACAGAGAAGGGAAGTTTGGGGATGACCAGGCCTGCAGGGAAGGGCAGTTGGGGGGTTACCCAAGCCTGTAGGGGGGAGCAGTTGGGGGTGACCAGGCCTGCAGGGGAGGGCAGTTAGGAGCAAACAGGCTGGCAGGAGAGCAGTTAGGTTTCAATCAGACTGGCAGGGGAGTAGTTAGGGGGTGATCAGGCTGGCAGGTAGAAGTTGTTAGGGGCAAACAGGAAGGCAGGCAGATGAGCAGTTGGGAGCCAGCAGTCCTGGATTATGAGAGAGATGTCTGACTGCACATTTAGGCCCAATCCCAGCCAGTTGGACATCCCTTGAGGGGTCCCATATTAGAGAGGGTGCAGGCTGGGCTGAGAGACACACACCCCTGTGCACAAATTTTATACACTGGGCCTCTAATATTTCTTATAATAGGACAAGACAAAGCCTGGAGAAAATTGTGCCAGAAAAGCAAACAATTGGGCTTAAAATGAAGAGAACAAAGCAAATACTCAGATCTTATGACTAGCCTTTCACATGTGGTAGACAATGGATGGAGTAAATTTAAGAAGCAAGTTGAACTATTTGGAGCCTTCTTGGAATAGGAGGCAGCCTATAGAAATAAAATGGGAAAATATGTAGCAGAAAGAGATATTTCTCAAAGTCTAGAACACTCCAAAACTGAGGCCAGACAGGGCATGTGAGTGTGATGTTCCAACATAAACAGAGTCGGGATGATATGGAAAGCTTCCCATAGACACGTCTCTTAGGCCTAGGGCATTTCAGGGCAAGTGACAATAGTCCCTGTGGAAGGGATCTGTTGCCGGAATAGATCTCATCCTCAAATGCAGAACTAGGGGTGAGGGTGGGAATACTAACTAAAATTAAGAAGTTTTTAATGGGCTGAATGGGATTGAAAGAACTTCAACAGGCATGGTGACTAGTCTGATACCACTGCAATTTTCAAAATATTGCCAGAGTTTTTCCCTCTTTTTTGATTGAGAATAGAGAATGCAAAAGTAGATTCCCCTCCCTTGTTAAAAATAATCTCCTTATGGCAGACTTTATAATTCACTGGTATGGACCAAGGACACAAGATGCAGATGAGCTGCCAGAGCAGCTATGTGTCTGCTGCTCTGTAGCCCTGTTTGGTTCCCTTCCCTTCTCAAATCTCTGATTATTTCTAGGAGCCCACCTTAGCTGTTCAGTGTGCAGCTCTCTCAGGTGTACATTTGTGTTGAGCAGGGACTTCTTTGGTGAATTATAGGTGGTTATTTTGTTGAAATATTAGTGGGCGAGGATAGAAGTACCCTTAGCCATCATCTCTCTGATGTCACTCCCACATCTCTGACATCAGTCCCTCCAATGCATTTAGAGTTGAGTTTCTTTATCAGGAATCTACTCATCTCAATTGGCTAAGGCAGTTCAGTTTCGTGTCTGTTTGCTGTATTTAAACTTCTGCTCTATCTCTTTATTACCAGTGATTTAAGAATTTATCATATATTGCCCTAGACCAAATGTTGAGTTTATGACTCCAGTGTTCATGGGACTTGATTAGATCCAAGGAAGCACATATGGTGAAATGTGCCATCTCAACATTTTGTCAATTATGCAGTGTACTTGTGCCAAGGAAAGTGATTTCTCCCTCCTAAAGACACATGAGCCAGAAAGAAGTTCTTTGATTTCTTGTTTTATGTGACATTCTGTCTGCAATTAGCAAGCTTCCAGATGTTCATGAATTTTATATTCAACTCATATAGTCATTTATGTTTCCCACCAGAAAGCAGAGTGGTTTATGTTCCAGCAACTCAATTGAAAAACATTTCTTCCAACTTGAACTTGAAATGACTAAATATTTCCTGATGTAACTTCTAATTATAAATGTTATATAAGGTTAGAGGACTTTTACTTTATCTGGGCAAATTTGAATTGTATCTATATTCATTGAACAAACATTTGAAAATGTTGCTTTCAATTTGGAGCTGCTTGGGTCTTTGTTTTTCTTCATTGCTAGGATTCTTCTACTAAATTTCTCATATCTTATTTGTACCTTTTAATCTCTTTTAAAAAAATCACATTTGTTCTGTGTTATAATTGCATATTCTATTTATCACTAGGCTGTGAGATTCTTGAGAGACCTTGCAACACTTAACACAGAACTTGCTTGTACTAAGTGCTTGAGAAATTTACTTCATTAGTACTGATTCACCCTCCTTTGAAATTCAGAGAAAAGATATCCTTTGAAATTCAGAGAAAAGATATCTATAGATAATTATTTAACTGAGTTTTCTATTTAAAATCTACATGCTATCATTATCACCAATGATTTAATAATTGAAGAGTTTCTTATATAACCTATAAAACTGAAATCTGAATTGTCAGTCTTGATCTAAACAGGGATCCATTTAGCCTGGAGTCAGGTTGGATTAAATAAGGGAAGCAGTCAGATTTACATACATTGAAGAATTGGACATTTCCTCTAAAATCACTTTTCACTTTAAATAATAACCATCCTATCTAATGAAAGAGTAATATGCAAATTAATCATCACTGTGCTACAACCATAAGCCATGCCCACAAGCCATACCCCAACCAAGATGGCTGCAGCCATGGTGTGAGCAGGAGGAATGCTTGGGTTTCCCCAGGAATGGAGGAAGCCAAGCTTTCCAAACACCCTAGCAGGCCCAGGCCTCCACTCAAGGCTACAAAGTTTCAATTATAGAAGATAAATTAAAAAAAAATGGCAGAAGCCATGGAGCTGGAGAAAGCAGGAGGCTAGGTTTTGCCCCCGGCGATGGAGGAAGCCAAGCTTTCCAAACACCTTGACCAGCCTAGGCCTCCACTTAAAGCTACAGAGTTTCAATTATAGAAGATAAATGAATCCCAACAAAAATGACCAAGACATGGAGTGATCAGGAGGTTTACTTCATTCCAGGCTACAAAGTTTCAATTGTAGAAGATAAATAAATCCCAGATACCAGAGCCTCTGCTCAGGTGACCAGGTGTGTGGCTGTCCTGCAAACCACCACAGGTCCCTTGCCCAGGCCGCTCCACGCCCCAAGGGAACCCCCACCCTGATCTGGGACACCCTTCAGGGCAAACCAGCTGGCTCCCACCCATGCACCAGGCCTCTATCCTATTTAATGAAAGAGTAATATGCAGATTGACCATCTCTCCAACACACAAGATGGCTTCCCCCATGTGGACATAGAATGACCATCACCAGATGGCCATCAGGGGAGGACAGCTTGGAGGGACCAGTCTGCAATAGAGGGCAGCTGTGGAGTGATTAAACCTGCAGGAGAGGGCAGTTAGGGGTGACCAGGTCAGCAGAGGAGGGAAGTTGGGGGTGACTGAGCCTGCAGGAAGGGTAGTTGTGGGAGGAACCTAGGTCTGCAGGGGAGGGCAGTTAGGGGTGACCAGGCCTGCAGGATAGTAGTTAGGTATCAATCAGGTTGGCAGGGTAGTGGTTGGGGGTTGATCAGGCTGACAGGAGAAGCAGTTAGGAGAAATCAGAAAGTCAGGCAGGCAAACATTTGGGAGCCAGCAATCAGACGGATGTCCGACTGCCCATTTAGACCCAGTCCTACTTGGATTGGCCCTAAACGGGAAGTCGGACATCCCTCAAGGGTTCCACATTAGAGAGGGTGCAGGCTGGGCTGGCTGAGACCTCCCTACCCATGTATGAATTTCATGCACCGGGCCTCTAGTCTGAAGATAACAAAATTAGAAATTGTGTATACATAAGTTTGTTAAGGTTCAGATCCATACAATCAAAACTTTGGAAGGTGTCACACCGACATTTCACTTCAATATTCTTCCTAATATGATTTTATAATATTCTTTGCAGAGTTCTAACCTTCCAGAGATGAGGAAAAATCTTATAATACAGGCTGCTTCTTTTGAAGAGAGTGATACACAGTTTTTCTCAAATCAAATAAAATGTACCTTTTCCACCTTTGTTCAGTACTTCTAGTTCTCACTGGGATAGCACAAAATAAATTTAATTCTTTCTCCACACAGATTTTCAACATGTCCCCCCTTGGTCTTTTCTCTCTTCCTCCTCCTTTTCATCTTCTCTCTTTTCCTTCTTCTAAAATGGATTTCTTGAGATATAATTTGTATACCATGAAGTTCATGTATTGTAAGTATACAGTATAATAAGTTTTGGTATTTTCATTAGTCGTATAATCAATATAACATCCAGTTTTAGAATATTTTCACCATTCCAAAGTTTCCTGTGCTTGTTTGTAATCAATCCCTAGGCAATCACTGATATATTTTCTCTATATACAAATTTGCCTTTCAAGAAATTTTTTATAGCTGGGTACCATACAATATGAATTCTGTGCAGGAGGCAATCAATTGATATGTCTCTCTCACATCAATGTGTCTCTCACGGTGTCTCTACCCCTCCATTCCATTCTCTTAAAAAAATCAGTGGAAAAATGCCCTTGTGTGAGGATTAACAAAAAATAAAGATAATATAAAAAATAAAATGTATCATATATCCAATAGATATATAATTATCTAAATGGATGTAAAGTATTTGAAGAAATTCAGCATCCAATTGCACTTAACAACAAAACAACAATCACCTCCTAATGCACTAGGAACTTCTTCAAACCAACAAAGAAACTCTACAAAAATCCCCAGTTTCAATATAATAATGGTAAAAGTGTAACCATTCATATTCACTTAATAATGCAGATCTTAGTGTGCTAAAGCAGGAAACAAATAATAAAAGGCATATATATTGGAAAGAAAAAATAAAAGCATCTTTATTTAGAGATGACATGATTAACTCCTTGGAAAATACCAAAGAGTGTACAAAAAAGGCTATTAAGACTAATGAATGAGTTATCAAGGTCATATCAGACAAAGTTAATATAAAACAATAAATTCTGTCTTTTGCCACAATGATTGTGGGATGACCATTCTCAGTAACCAGACTGCAGACATTCCAGAAAATGTCAGCATCACTCTCATTGAACAGGACACACAGTACTGTGAAGGGGCCCAAAGCATCCTGTGGAGAGACTTCAGTCACATCAATGTAGAACTCAAGTCTCCGTGGAAAGAAAAAGAGGCTCCAGATTGACAAATGGTGGGGAAATAGAAAAGAGCTGGCTGTCCTTGGCACCACTTGCAGTCATGTACAGAACATGATCAAGGGTGTTACACTAAAGGCTTTCATTACAAGATAAGGTCTGTGTATGCTCACTTCCCTGTCAATGTCATATTCAGGAGAATGTTACTCTTGAAATCAGAGCTTTCTCGTGGGAAAAATATATCTGCAGGGTTCAGATAAGGTCAGGTGTTGCTTGTTCAGTATCAAGCCTAGAAAGATGACTTGATTCTTGAAGGAAATGACATTGAACTTGTATCACACTCAGCTTCTTTGATTCAGCAAGTTAAACAGTAAAAAATAAGAATATCAGAATGTTTTTGAATGGTATGTATGTCTCTGAAAAAAAAAGCAATTCAGCAGTCTGATGAGGAAGATTTAAGTTGTTCAGTTATAGAAACAGTAAGATGCTGATGATTCCTCAGACTTATTTGTGACATTTTAAAGATACAGTAAAAGCCATGTATTATAAATTCTATTTCTATATACTAGGAATGAACATTTGGAAATTAAACTTCAATATGTTATAATTTTCACTAGCATTAAAAACTTGAAAAATAGGAATAATTTTAACAAAATATGTAAAATACTTGTAGTCTGAAAACTAAATTATTGATTACAACTATGTAAGTCAAAATAGACATATAAATGGAAAGATAAACCATGTTTATTGATTGGAAGACGATGTTGTTAAAATGCTAGTATTCCCCCCAAACTGTCTTGTGATTCAATTAAATCTTAATTAGAATCCCAGCATTCTTTCTTTGGGTAGAGATTGATCAGCTGACTATAGTATTTATATGTAAAATAAATAACTTAGAATAGCCAACATATTTTTGAACAACAGCAAAGCTGGAAGACTCATATAACTTGAGTTTCATTCTTATTATAATGAAATTAATGAGGTATTGTTTTAAGGATAGACACATAGACAAATGAACAGAATAGAGAATATATACATAGATTTGCACAATTATAGGTGCTCTATTTTTTTTATAAAGATACCAAGGCAAATTCATGGAGTCATGATAGTCTTTTAACATATAATGCTCATCTAATTGGATATCCATATGCAAAGCAATGGAAATGACTAGTGATTCATTTCAAATACAGAAATTATCTCAAAATGGATAATAGATCTGTTTCAAGGGCTATAATTATAAACATTCCAGAAAAAAAAACTAGAATAAAGTTTATGTGGCATTGGATGAGAAAAAGGTTTAGAGCAGGACTCAAAAATTATATACAAAAGAAAATATTGATAATTTTTTTAACAAAATAAATAAAAAACTCACTTTTTCTCTGTGATATGTTACAGAAATGAAAAGAAATAGACTTGGAGAAAATATTTGCAAAATATATCTCATAAAAGACTTAATAACTATAAAGAGTTCTTATAACTCAAAAGAAAAAAGAAAAAATGAATTAAAATGGGTAGAAGGTTTGCCATAGCCAGGTGGTGCAGTTGGTTGAAGCATTGTTCCTAACCAAGAGGTTGCAGGTTCAACATCTGGTCAAGGCAAATGCCTAGGTTGTGGGTTTGGTCCTGGGTTGGGGTGCATAAGGAAAGCAACCGATGGATGTTTTTTTCTTACATTGATGTTTCTTTCTCTCCCTTCCCTTCTCTTAAAATAAAATAAAATAAAATAAAATAAAATAAGATAAAATAAAATAAAATAAAATAAAATAAAATAAAATAAAATAAAATAATTAAATAATTAAAAATAAAAAGAAATGTATAAAAGGTTTGAATCAACACTTGACCAAAGAAGAGATTTAGATGGCAAATGAGTTAAAAGATTTTAACATCTACATCATTTCAACATATGCAAAATCATTTTGCCTAGGGAAATGCAAAATCATTTTGCCTAGAGAAATGCAAATTAGAGCCACAATGAGAAACCACTATAAACCTATTAGAATAACTAAAACAAAAGATTTTGATTAGTGTGCAGAACAACTAGAACTATCATGTATTAATATTATGAATTTAAAATAGTCAACTACTTTGGAAGACAATTTGACAATTCCTTGTAAAGTTAATCATACACATCAATTCCATTCCTAGTACTCAAAAGAAATGAAGGTCTACATAGAGGTCTTCACAAAAGTCTCTCTATAAATGTATACAGTAGCTACTTTGATAATTGCACAAACTGGAAATGACTCAAATGTTCTTCAGCTGATGATATATATTCAAAATTTAGGTATATCTACAATTGAACATAACTCCCCAATAAAAGGAATGAACTACTGATGCATGTGACAATATTGATGAATCTTTAATGTGTTATGCTAAGTAAATAAAGTGAGACTCAACAGCTATGTAGTGCATGGCATTTTTGGAAAAGACAAAGTATAAATAGTACGTAGATTTGCGGTTGCCAGGGCTGACATTCCATTCTTTGTATGTTTAATCTCAGACATTGCAGGTTTTATTTCTTTCAGTTTGATTTGGGCTTATTGTTGTTAATCCTAACCCATTGATTTTGACAGATAATAGAAGGGAGAAAAGAAGGGAGATAGGAGGGAGGGAATGAGAGAGAGACATCATTGATGTAAGAGAGACATTGATTGGTTGCTTCTTGCACACACCCTAACCAGGGCTGGGGATTGAACCTACAACCCAAGTATTTACCTTTGATCAGGAATTTAACCTGAGATCCTCTGGAGCCCAGGCTAAAACTCTAACCACTGAGCCACACCAGCCAGCCAGGACTGATTTTGACATTTTTATATCTTACATTTTTAATTTTTGAATGTATAGAATGTAGTTATAATAAATATTTTAATGTCCTTGTCTGCCAATTCTAATATATGCAACAATTCTGGGTTGGTTATTACCAATTACATTTCCCTCCTTATCATTGTCTGGAAATTTTTGAAATTAGGAATTTCATTCTTTCTGATCTTAATTTTAAGCTTTGTTAAGTGGAAAGTTTTGTTAGATGGCAGATCAGTGTTCGAGGGCTAATCATTTGCCATTATTTGTTAGAGAGTGGGAATTTTTGAGCATGCCCCATTCCAGAAAGTCCGTGGACTATCCCCCAGATAGAGTTTTCAGTGCTGATATCAGACCAGGCCTGGAGATACAGTCTCATGGCTCCTTCCCAGCATGTAGGCCTTCTTTCATAGAACACTGTCAGCTTTCTGAAGAACAAGATGACCCTGTAAATAACATGGTCATCAACTCTGACGTTGTTTGGAAAAAACTGTTTTGTCTTGGGTTGCTTGCTCTACAAAAACTGGATGTGGTAAATGCGCTTGAAAGTGGTCCTACACAAAGGGTAACTGCTGCACTCTGGACTCTCTGCATGGAGAAAGGCAGAGCAGTTGCTGGCCAGCTCAATAAATCCTTGCTTGCTTATTACCAACTCAGCAGCCTCTGTGGTCATTTGCAACTAGTCACTGGCATTCGCTCCACAGCATTATTGAAGCAAGACCCTTTTGTATGTGCTACACAGTACCTCCTGAGTCTTTAGACTTGCCATCTGTATTGGTATGAATAGGCACTGTCTCTAGATTCTCTGAACCCTCAGCAAGGTTACCTCTAAACTTCCAAATGACTTTTCCTCAGCCTTGGTAGTTTTTTTTTTTAATATATTATAATTGATTTTAGAAAGGAAGGAAGATGGAGAGAGAGAGAACCATCAGTGATAAGAGAGAATCATTGATTGTCTGCCTCCTGCAGGCCCCACACTGGGGAATCCAGCCCACAACCTGGGCATGTGCTCTTGATCGGAATTGAACCCAGAACCCTTCAGTCTGTAGGCCTACACTCTATCCACTGAGCAAAACTGGCTAGGGCCTTGGTAGTTTTCTTATAGATTTACATTGATAAGAACTCAGCTGATGACACAGGGATTCTCTGCAGATCTCTGGAATTCTTTCACTGTGTAACTATTTCCTCTTCTTGTCCAATAACCTATGCTGGGTTTCTTCTCTCTGTGATATGTGGCCTAGAAACTCTCTCAGCTCAGTAAGCTGGGCAGTGAACCACCAGGCTCACCTAATTTGTTCCCTGTTTCTCAGCCATTACTGCCCTTGTTGTTTGATGTTCAGTATCTTAAAAACCATATTTTGAATGTATTTTATTCAGTTTTCTGATTGAGTAAGGTGAGAAAATAAATATGGTCCAAGGTACTGCATCTTGGCCAGAAATAGAACTCTTTAACAATTCTTTCTTGTATTTTATTACTAAATCAATTGGGCTTTTTCTACAGCAAATCTTTTCAAGAAATTTCTTGAGCAGGCCAGATGGAGGTCCAAAGAGTGTTCTAGTTTTACTGCTGTTCACAATTCAAAAGTTCTCTTCCTCGCTGTGGTCAAAAGCAGACTGCTTCATTTAACTATATATATATTTGGTAGTTTGCCTGTTCTACTTTTCTGAACCAGAACAGTCAAAGATAATTTCAGTTGCTTAGCACCCTTTAAGCAAGTTCTTAGACTCTCTGTCAAGGGGCACACTTTAGAACATCATTCTGAACCTCACACTTTTACAAATGTATTTTGATAGCACATTTAGGTATGTTCTCCATTAGAGAAATTTCACTCTGAATTTTTATTCCAAGGTTCTTCTCCATCTACTCACTTAACTTCAACTACTTTTGACAGCGGTTGCATGTAGGTTAGAAACAGGATTATCTTGTCTTTATCAGAGATAGTGTTTGCATTAAAAATTTAAAAATTTACCTTTTGCTTTGGCTGATTTCTATAAGGAGAAGGTAGGATGCTGATTTATGAAGCTTGCTCATTTTGGAAGTTAGCCTTTTCTTTCAAGTTGCAAACTAAATTTTTTAATATGAAGGGAATGCATATATATAAAAGCTAAGTGAGTGAAATGACAGAATGACTGCATTGATGGGAACAACTGGTTGCTATGATTCGCACTGTGGTGGTTGCCCAATCGGGGCCCTGATTGGCCCTCCACAACCTCCTTCAGCCCCTTCCCCACACCAGCCTGGCCCCAGGTGGCCCCCAATTGGGTTGGGTGGACTGGCCAAACTCCACCCAAGCATGAATTTGTGCACCAGGCCTTTAGTGTTAAAATAATGATGGTGTAGGAATGCCTTTACTGAATTAAAAATATTTATATAATTTTATTAAGGAAAATTAAAGGTTATAAATGGTATTTTTAGCAGATACTATTTTGGGAAATATAGTGGTTATATGCAAAGAAAAATGAGGAGGACTATAGTTGAACTATTAACTATGGACATATTTTAATGTTGGATTTATAGGTAATTTTGGTTTTCTTCTTTGTGATAACCTCTAGTAATCTTTAAACAAAAAGACATGTTTCTAATGTGATATTGTCATCACCACAAATTATAACATGTACATAATTTATATAAAAACATGACTACTTAAAGTATAAATCAAGCATTATTTTATTACTTCATATATCCTTAGAAGAAGATATTATTGCAAATATACATGCAAGCTAACATTAAAATATTGATGTTATGACATAGTAAATTTAAAAATAACAAGTTTCATTTCTGCCTATGACAGGAGTTATTTTCTTTTTAAATAATATCATAAATAAGATAATTTTGTAGAGTCAGATTTGGTAGGAATCAAGTTTTAATGCATATCACATTTTATTCCCTACCAA
>PVJN01047670.1:0-15911 GCA_004026805.1 Lasiurus borealis
ACACGCTCCGTGGCAGAAACCCACACAATGGAGCTCAGACATGGAAGAGGCAGAGGTGGTGGCAGCCGCTGAGGGTGGGGGTTTCTTTCTTTTTTAGTTTTCAATCCTCACCTGAGGATATTTTCCCCATCGGTTTTTAGAGAATGGAAGGGAAGGAGGAAAGGAGAGAGAGAGAGAGAGAGAGAGAGAGAGAGAGAGATCAGTTGCCTCCCACATGCACCACAACCAGGGCAGGGATTGAGCCTGCAACAGGTTCATGCCCCTGACTGGAAGGAATCGAACCCGAGACCTGCCGTCCTCGGCCAACACTCTGACCACTGAGTGGGCTGGGCCGAACCGGGGCGGGTGTTTTGCTGAGATGGAGCTATCCCTGCTGACCGGTGCCGGCTGCTCAGCCGGAGCCATAGGCCAACACCACAGGAAAACTGCTATTTTAAAAAATATATATTTTATTGATTTTCTACAGAGAGGAAGGGAGAGGGACAGAGAGTGAGAAACATCGATGAGAGAGAGACATCGATCAGCCGCCTCCTGCACACCCCTCACTGGGGATGTGCCTGCAACCAAGATACATGCCCTTGACCGGAGTCGAACCTGGAACCTTTCAGTCCACAGGCTGACGCTCTATCCACTGAGCTACACCGTTTTCAGCGAAAGCTGCTCTTTTAACAAACAAATAAAAAGAGTCCTGGCTGGGCGGGCTGGGTGGTTGGGTGTCAGGCTGCGGGCCGCAGGGTCCTGGGTTTGATTCCCGTCCAAAGCACGTGCTGGGATGCGGGCTCCGTCCCCTGTGCAGTGTGCCATGGTTCTCTCCTCACGGATGTCTCTGTCTCTCTCCTGATTCCCCTCTCTCTCTAAAATCAATAAAAAGGCGTTAACAGAGAAAAAGGGGAAGGGCCTGGCAGGGCCCGGTGGTCCGACGCCGGCCCTCGAGCTGAGCAGTCACGGGTTCGATTCCCAGCCAGGGGCAGGGGCAGAGGCCTGGGTGGCAGGTCCGAACTCTGCCCCATCGGGGCGCGTGCGGGAGGCAGCCAATCCACACGTCTCTCTCGCTCTCCCCTCCCCCTTCCTTCCACTCTCTCTCTAAAATTCAAAGGAAAGCAGATCTTCATTCCTTGAGGGAGGATTTAAAAACTCCTTTTTTTTTTTAAAGAAACCGCTGAGCCCTGGCTCTCAGGGTGCCAGCCCCAGGGACGGAGCCGGCCTGCGTGCCCCCTGCTCCCGCCTCCTCAGGGGCCAGGGCAGAGCGAGGCTCCTGGTCCTGCCCTGGTGGCCGGCGAGGGTCAGGGTCCCCTCCTGGGGCCCCCTCCAGGGAGGCCCTGCACCCCCACCCCCGTGTACCCCCCGGGGGAAAGAGGCCACAGCACGAGGGTCCCTAAGTCCCAGGAGCCCCAACAGCAGGGAGCAAGCCTTGCCCTGCCCCCAGCACCGAGACAGGGGTTTGGGGTCAGGAAGAGAAGCAGAGCCTGCGGGAGGTCAGGCCCCCTCCCCCGCCCTGACGCAGTTCCCCTTCCCCTCTGGGGGGGCTCCCATTGTTCTCGGGCCCCCCGGCCTCCCCCCACGCTCACTTCCTGTTTCCTGGCCGAGAGGAAACAGAGATTTCTGGCCAGGCAGCGGATTCTTTTCCTCCCTCGGCGGGGAGGGAGGGCAGATGGCGAGGACAGAGGCTCCGGCCTCGGGACGGTGGGCGGGCAGGCTGGGGGGGACCTGGGGCCCGGGGCTCGCTCTGGACTTGAGGGGTCCCAAGCCCCTCGGAGAGTCCGATGGGAGCTGCAGACCATGCTTCCCTCCTCCTCCTCACAACCACCGAAGGCCCGGGCACACGCTGTCCCCCAGGACAGCATTTAGACACCCCCAGACCCTCCCCAGGGCTCCCCACACCTGCCACCCCCTGATTGGCCACCTGAGGACACGGAGGCAGAGACTCAGGAGCTCATTGGGGCTCAGGGAGGGCCCCCCAAACCTCCTTGCAGCCTCCACTGACCCCCGGGTGCTGGGGACAGAGGCCTGCCTGTCCCCACCCCTGTCCTCCTCCCCCCTCCGGCTGGGCATTGGGGCTCCGGGCAGGGGTAACCCTCTCCATGACCCTGAGAAGCCATTCCTTCCCAAATGGGTCAGACTGTGGGGTCACCCCCACCCAGGGCGGTGACAGGGGCCACCAGCTTGCAGCCTCCGCTGGCCCATCTCCTCCTTCCCTTCCCCTCCCCCCCACCCAGGGCTCCCCAGTCCTGGCCCCCGCTCTTGCCTGGTGGGCAGAGAGGGAGGGAGGAGACAGGATGGCCCAGCGGGGCGGGGGTGGGGGCCGAGGGCTGCTGAGCCCGGGCCCCTCCGGGAGCACCCCCCCTCCTCGCCCCATTCACCGGGACTTCCTTTTCCGTCCCGGGAGATAAAGTGTTTTTTCCACCTTAACGGCTGCCCCATCCGCCCGGCTTGCAAACTGCAGCTGGATTGTGGGGGGCTTCCCCCCGGGGTGCCGGGGGGCGGGGGGCGGCCCCTTCCTCAGCCCCCAGAGGAGGGGGGGCTCAGGGGTACGGGCGGGGGGGCACAGCCTCTGCAGCCTGAGGGAGCCAGAGTGGGAGGGGTGGGGTGAGAGGGGGCCGGGGGACCCTCGAGAGTCTGGCCACAGCTCCGTGGGCCTCAGACGCGATTGTGGGGCTCTCCCTGCTGAGCAAGGCCCCCCGAGGCCCGCCGAGAGGCTGCAGGCGGCACCCTGACCCGGCCTGGCCACCGGCGTGGGGGACAGGCATCTCAGGGCGCCTCCCGGGAGCCGGGACCCACTGGCACCCCCAGCGGAAGTCCCAGCTGGGCCCCAGGCTCAGGCCCAGCAGACGGCCTCCTTTCCCTTTCCCCCGCCCCCCCCAGACTTGCCCAGGCCCTGGACCAGGGCTGGGGAGCGTCCGGCCCGTGGAGGCCCACGGAGCCAGAGGGTCTGGCCCTGCCCACAGGCACGGGGCAGTTCACGACGTGGGAGCGAATGGCGAGGCCGGCTCTGGAGCCGGTCATTCTGTGCCGCCCGAGACGGAGGCTGCGAACACCCAGCGGCCTCGGCAGGAAAAGGTGCCCCCCACACCCCCCTTCCAGCCATCCACGGGCTCAGCACCTGCTGCTCTCTCTGCTCAGCGCAGCGAAGCCGGGGTCTGGCCTGGCGGCTGCCCTGCTCCCTGAGGGCCCCAACCCACCCTCACCCCCACCCTCACCCCCACCTGGGGCCTGTTCTCCCAGGAGGAACCTGTGGTTCAAAAAATAAAGACAGGCCGAGACCGGTGTGGCTCAGTGGATAGAGCGTCATTGGCCTGAGGACTGAAAGGTCCCAGGTTTGATTCCGGTCGGGGGCATGGACCTTGCTTGCGGGCACATCTCCACAGTGGGGTGTGCAGGAGGCAGCTGATCCATGTTTCTCTCTCATCGATGTTTCTAGCTCTCTATCCCTCTCCCTTTCTCTCTGTAAAAAATCAATAAAATATATTTTAAAAAAATAAATAAGTAAATAAAGACAGAATCACGCAGCCGCCCCTGCACAGCCGTCAGAGTGGCTGGCAGAGTGCGACTGGCAGCAGCAAGTGCTGGCGAGGGCATGGGTGGCGGGCATGCCCACCCGGCGGGGGGGTGGGGGGCGACCTGGCAGCTGCTGGACAGCGTAGCTCCACGCCTGTCCTGGGGCGTCTGGGTGGGGGCACCCACCTGGGTGGGCACCTGCAGGGCTCCCGCTGCCCTGTGGGCACCTGCAAGGGGTTGGCTGGTCCCGCTGCAGAGCCGGCAGCAGTGAACAAGATGACCCCCTCTCGCCTCCGAGGAACCGGGGCTGGGGTGCCAGGCGAGGGGGCAGACTTGGTCCCGGGGGGCTGGGGAGCCTCGGGGCAGCCACGGCAGGGATGCCACCCTCCACCAGCTCCCTGACCTCGGGGCGGGCGGCCAGGGGCCCACCACGCCAAGTAGGACACCGTCCCGGTGGGGCACATGCCGGCCTGGGTCTGGCAGGGCAGTGGACGGCGGGACGTGATCTGGAGGTGGACCCCCAGGCCCTGCTTGGAACCAGGACGGGCACAGGGCGCCTCCTGGGCCTGCAGGGGAGGTGGCGGGCAGGGAGGCCGGGAGCAGGGGGTGCAGGACTCCGTGCCCGCTGACCCCCTGGGCATCTGCCCTGTGAGCCCCGGGAACATGGCGATTCCCCACCCCGTTGTCCGTGAGCGCTGAGAGGGCGCCGGGCACAGGGCACCTCTAACGGGTGTGTCAGGCAGGCCTGGGCGGGGGGGGGGGGGGGGGGGGGGGGGGGGGGGGGGGGGAGCAGGAGAGGGAGGGCAGGACCCCGGCAGACAGGCAGGACAGACCCCACGCTCCCTCCCAACCTGTTCCCCGTGGGCCCGCCCCCCGCAGGTGCAGGCAGCTCGGGGCGGCGGGCGCACCTGGGGGAGCGGGCAGCCATCCTGTGCCTGAGCCGGGCCCGCGGGTGGGAGATCAACAGGAAGCTCATCCCCGCTCCGCGCTCCGCTCTTTCCTCCTCGGCCGCGCACACGCTGGGCCCGGCGCTCGCCGCTCTGCCCGGGCTCGCCCGTCCTCCCCGGGGGCCGCGAGGGGCCCCGGAGGGTCGCAGGGGGCCCCGCTGACCCCGCCACGCCCACCACCTGAGCGCACGCCGGGGGGAAGGTAAGCAGCGCGACCCCCTTCAATCGCGGGGCCTAGACAGCCCGAGTGCTGAGCCCCATGCCCCCCGGGTGCCCCTAAAGCTGGCGGGCTCCAGGCCAGCTCTCAGCCACCAGGGTGGACAGCCTGGGCCTCTGGAGGTCACTGACGCGTCCCCTCCCCCCCGCAGCCACCTCTGTGCTGGGCCTGCGGGCGGGCCAGGCTGTGCCCTGGGGGCATGGGCCCGGGGCCGGCTCCCTGCGGCGGGCAGTGGGCTCCAGGCCATCAGAGGAGGGAGACTGGCGGGGGGTGGGGGGGCTGGCCTCCCAGGATGAGAGCTCAGAGCGAGCCCAGCATTCCAGGGCTGGGGGGCCCCTGGGCGCAGAGTGCCCTTCCTGGGCCCCAGGGATCTGCTGCACCCGAGGGTGCCAGGCAGCACCCACCTCTGCCCTCCCTGATCTCACCCTGCCCGGCCCCTGGACAGAGGCCCAGCCGCCTCCTGCACCTGCCCCTGAGGCTCTGGGCCCTGAGAGTTTTAGGGCCAGGGGGTCATAGGCACCCAGAGGGTCATAGGGTCCAGGGGGGTTATAGGTCACGGGGCAGGACGAGGCTGGTGCGAGAGGGGGGTCCAGAGTGGTGGGCTGGGCCAGGCCCTTCCTCGGATTGGTTCTGATCTCGGTTCTGGAGGGGCTGGGTCAGGAGGGGCTCAAGGAGCAGCGGGGACCCCAGAACAAGTGGGCCCAGGCGGGGCTGGCACCCAGGAACCAGCACTGAGACCGACTCGGACCCAGGACCCAGGACCCTGCCTCCTCGCCGCCTTGCGCCTGGCTTCACTCCGCAACCTGGGCGTCTTTCCAGAAGGTTCCCTCACATGCCCCTGCTTTCGAGGGAGGGGGACCCCTGGCCCTGCCCACGTGTCTGGGAGCCAGCTGCTCGGGGTCTCGGCCCATCCCTGGCGGGGCCACGTCTGAGGGGGCCCAGGAGGCACGGGGCGGCTGGGAAGGCAGGGGGAAGGTCCGCCCGCCTCCAGCTCCCCTTCCTGGGGCCTCAGTTTCCCCGCCTGTACACAGAGGGCTGGATCCGGCCAGGCCTGGTGTCTGCCGGTTCCTCTGCCGGGGGACTGGGGGCTGGGGGGGTGGGCACCTCCTGGGAGGGGGCAGAGCCCGCCTGGCCCTACTCTCTGGCAAGTACCCCCCGGCAGGACCCCCCAGCCTCCGGGCAAATGGGCCGCGGGTGGGAGAGCACAGCCCGGGCCAGCCAAAGGGGTGGCCGGATGTGGCCACTGCGGGCTGGGGGCGTGGGGGAGGGAGGAGGGGGTGCCTGCAGCTCTAGCTCGGAGCGGGGGCACCTCAGCACGGACGCCCCAGGCCCCTCACCCCTCAGACCGACCCGAGTCACACGGCCCTGGGGGCTGGCTCCTCTGCAGTCTCCTCGGAGCAGACGGGGAAACTGAGGCTCAGAGAGAAGCCCCAGGCCCTGCCCTCCCCCTCCCTCTGCACACCACTCCAGCCTGAGGGGGGTGGGCAGTCCCTGGGCTGTGGAGACCCCCCTGCCTCAGCGTTCCGCTGGGGGATTTCCCAAATGGCTCCCGCCTCCCTCCTGGCCAGGACATGGGGGACGGTGGGGGGGCGCGGGGGGAGGTGCGGGCCAGCGGTGGGGAGGGGTTCAAGGCCAGGCTCCTCACAGGGCTCCTGCCTGAAGTTTGCCAGGTGTTGGCGTGGCCACAGCTCCCACAGCCTCAGTCCACGGTGTGGCCGGCAGGTGGCCGGCAGGTGGCCGGCAGCTGCCCACTCCCCGGTCACTTGAGACCCAGCATTCAGTCCCCGAGGCTCAGCCTGCAGGCCCAGGACCCTCTAATGGGGAGCCTGGGCCAGGCCTGGGGCTCGGCCCCCTCTGAGGATGCACCCTAAAGGTCCCTGCCTTCCTCCACTCCCAGCCCTGCACCCCTCAGCCTGCTGGCAGTCAGGGGCAGGGGAGCTAGGACCTGCTGGCACCCCACAGGCCCAGGGGGCTGTCCATTCGAGGGGCACCCTCCCTGGGGGACACAGCCCGATTCCTAGGGGAGGCTCTGCCTCCATGGCCACTCTGGGCTCCAGGGATCCCCAAAACGACCGTTCCCCAACCATCAGCCTCCGGTTCCACCCCAGGTCTCTCCTGCTGGCTTCTCCCCCAGCTCCCA
Organism: Lasiurus borealis; assembly: GCA_004026805.1. Lineage (NCBI taxonomy): Eukaryota > Metazoa > Chordata > Mammalia > Chiroptera > Vespertilionidae > Lasiurus > Lasiurus borealis. Next base: position 6,800 of record PVJN01047670.1, read on the forward strand.
CACACTTGTGGGGGGGGGGGCTGCTGCATGCCCTGGGGGTGTCCAGAGTCCCAGAGTCCAGGCCCCGTCTGTGGAGTCACCCCTAAGGCGGCCTGCGGTCCCACAGCTGGTGGACCGAGGCTCGGAGAAGGCCGGGCATCAGCCACGTCCCCTCCCAGGTGGGGCCGCTGGGCAGAGTCACCGGCCAGGAGGCTGCCCTGCCCGGAGGCCTGGTCTCTGCTGCTGCCTCAGGGCCAGCCTCCAACCCCCGGGGGGACCGGCCGCCTCCCCTCCCCTCCCCTCCTGCAGCCCGGAGCCCGGAGCCGGGCCAGGCCCCTCCCCCGGGGCCCCCCACAGCCCCTGCCTCCTGTTTGTGCGGCAGACCCTTATCAGCCGGGAACACACACAGGAAGTCCGGCCGGGAAGGGCCCATCCCCATCCCGACCGGCCGGCGAGGGACATAAAAAGCCGCCCTTCCCCGCCCGGAGGCGCCTCGGCCCCGGCCAGCGCCGTCCAGCATGCACGGCCGGGAGGGTGGCTGCGGCCGGCGGGCCGGCCGGTGGCCTCGGCAGGTGCCCCGGGGTGGCGGGGGGCCAGGGCTGGGGTCCGCCCGGGGCCAGAGGTGGCGGAGGCAGCGAAGGCGGCAGCGGTGGTGGTGGGCATGGCCCAGCGGCGGGGGCCTGGGCGGCGTCAGGTACGGAGGGGCAGGAAACAGGCGGTGGGGTGAGCACCTGAGGCCCCCGCCCCGGGCCCCGCACCTGTGGCTGAGCTCGCTGCGCCCCGACTCTGCGCTGTCCGGTGCCACCTCCCGGTCCTCTCTGCAGAGGGGACACTCAGGGCCTGCAGGCGGGTGGGTGGGTGGTGCTGGGGGAGCAGGTAGGGCTGCTGGCTGCCCTTTGGGCCGCCCTCTGCCTTCCAGAGAAGCACCCCTTGCCTCATCCTTCCTCAGACCCCAAAGGGTGGGAGAGCACTCCCGGGGGGAGGACGGGAACCCCAAAGCCAAACCTGCAGCCGGGGCGAGGTGTGCACGCTGGGGGCATGGAGCCCACAGGCCTGGCCTGGTGCCGTGGGTGTGGGCACTCTATCTGCCCACCTCAGCCCCTCAGGGAGGCCCCTGATTCCCCCTCTCTGCCCCACCCAGAGCGGCCCAAGTCTCCCACGCAAAGCCCCCAGCTGGGGGCCCTGGCCGCGGGCAGCCTGGCATCCCCACCGGGGGCGGTCTGACCGGCTGAGGGCCCCCCATGTCCCAGACGGGGGAGCGGGAGGTGAGGCCGAGAGAGGACAGCGGACCCAGCTGCCCAGGCGGCCAGCTGCTCAAGCAGGAGGTCAAAGGGTCAGGTCCCCGCTGCAGCTTCAGGGGCGGGATGGGGGCAGGGGACAGGCCGCCTAGGTCTACCTCTTAACCCTCTCCTGCCTGGGGCGGGACGGGGGCCGCCCAGACTGGATTTGGGGCGAGGAGGGCTCCCAGCTGCAGCTGTCCCTCCGACCAGCTGCCCAGGGCTGCCAGTCCCCCCTCGCCCCAACCCCCCGGCTCCCTGGCCGTAGCTCCTGAGGAAGGAGAGACCTCGTTCCGGGGACTCCTGCCCAGTCATGGGGGTCCCCGCCACCGGTCAGCTCCCAGGCACCAAAGGACGAGCCTCCCTCTCTGTAACCTGCTGGCCCCTCCCCTCCCCCGGGCTTTGCATGCCCGCTTCCATCAGGAGCCGGCGGCCCGTTCCACAGACTTGGGGAAACCCTGACGGCCTCCAGGGTCTCTGTTTGCGGGACTGACCGGTGGATCTGGGGTCCCATTCAGCTTGGGTCACCACAGGGGGGTGGGTGGCGGGGATGGGGGTAAGGGATAGGGGGGATAGAGGTCCCTCAGTGGCTTCTGAGCTGACCCCTGCCCCCCTTCAGGGCTACCCAGGCTCTGCGCTCACCCCCATGTGTCTGCCCCACAGACCCCAGGACAGGGGTGGCCTGGGTGGCCCCCAACTTGCCGGAGAGCAGCCGCCACCAGGGGCGTCTGGGGCATGAGGGAGCCCCCTCCTCCAGGTGAGTCCTGCAGCCAGCCCCGGCTCTGGGTGCAAGGGGGCGGGCTGAGCCGGGGAGGTCTCACACCCCCAGCTGACTGAGGGGCACAGGCCCCGGGCTCACGTTGAGGGACAGAAATCCGGAGGGGCAGGCCCGGGGCCTCGGCACAGACAGGACCAAAGACAGACACCCCAGTTCCCAGGGAGGCGCCCCTGCCTGGGGCCAGCGGCCTGGGCTGTCCCTCTGTGGGTACGCCTGCCCCGGGCCCCTCTGGCCAATGCAGAAACAGAGCCATGGAGAGGGGACCCCCCCTCCCACCCAGTCCCCACTGGTGGCATGGGCTTTGGGGGAGCTCCCGGGCCCTAGTGTCCCGGACAAAGGGGTGCTGACTCAGCACGCTGCAGGGGCTGGCTCTCGGGGTCAAACGGGGACCCAGCCGTGACCTCCAGGAATGGTCTCCAGGCCTTGGGGGTGAGGTGAGCGCCCTCGGCTTAGCGGGGGCACTGGCCCTGCGGTGGGCGCGCAGCCTGGGGGGCCGGGGGGACCGGGAGATGTCCCCCAGAGCCCGTGGCCAGTGCGGCCCCCACGTGCCTGACCAGCATCTGGGCCCCGCGTGTCCCCGCAGCCCCGCGCCCGGCGGCCGGGAGGGGAGGAGGGCGCGCGGCGCTCGGAGCCGCTGTGCGTCCGGATGACTCGCTGCCCCGCGGGGGCCCCGGCGCTGCGCGGCCTCAGTTTCCCCATCCGCGCAGTGGGGCCGGCGGGGGGCTCGGAGCGCACCCCGGGGCGGGGCGGGGCCGGCGGGCAGGTGGGGCGGGGCCGGGCCGGGGCGGGGCCCTCGGCGCAGTGGCGGCGGCGGCGGCGGCGGCGGCGCGTGCGCGCCCGGGCCGGGCGGTGAGTGCGGAGGGAGCGGGGCGCGGGGCCGGGGCGCGCGGGGGGCCGCGGGGGGCCGCGCCGAGGGCCGGGGGCGCCGCTCTCCGCTGCAGGGGGGAGTCCGGGGGGAGGAGGGCGGGGACCTGGCTGCGGGCGCCGCTGCGGGGCGAGGCGGGGCCGGCGGGGAGCGGAGCGGGGCGCGCGCGCGCGGGGGGCGCGGGGCGCTGACAGCGGCGGCCGCGGGCGGGCCGGGTCCGCAGAATGGGCCCAGCGGCCGCGGCGCGGAGCCCCCCTGCTGGAGACGGGGGTCCGGGCGCCGGGCTGGGGCCCGCGGGGGAGGGCCGGGGGCCCCCCACCCCGCACCCCGCAGCCCAGGCGCGGGTGTCACTCCATGGCCACCCCACCCGCCGCGGAGCCGGCACCGGGGGGAGGAGGAGTAGGCGGGGGCGAGGCGCATCCCCCGTGGGTCCCTCTGGCCTCATTCCGCGCCCCTTTGCACCCCGACACGCGGAGCGCCCCTCAGGTGCGAGGGGCGACCCGGGACCGTCTCCCTGCGGGGAGCCAGGCCTCTCCCTCTGCAGCCCCAGCCCCCCTTCCCCGGGGAGGACGGGCAGGTGGAAGGGCAGGCGGTGGGCAGGGCGCACGCTGACACTCGGGGTTGGGGGGGGCGGACAGGACGCTGTTGCTTAGGGACCTGGAGGCCTGGCCCCCCTGCCCTGCCACCCCCCCCCCCAGCTGCGGCCCCAAAGGGGAATGAGATTCTGCCAGCCCAGCACAGCGGGCAGCGCCTCCGCTTCCTCTGGCCCGCGAGGGGCGGGCATGACTTCCCAGACTGTCTGTCTCCCAACGCCCGTCCCTCCTCCCCAGGGGGAAGCCGGGCGGCTGTGTGCCCGGCCGCTTTGGGGGGAGGAGCACAGGGTTTCTCGACATGCCCTGCCCAGCCACTCCCAGAACCCCTGCTGGCCCCACACTAAGTCCTGACACCTCCGCTGCCCGCCCCGGCCACTGAGAAGAGGGGGTACAGGAGGGACCCCCCCCCCGCAGCTGCCTTTCTGTCCCATGGGCCAGGCAGGGGAACAGGGCCGCCCCCACTGCCCGCTGCTGGGCCCGGCGGCTCGTGGCTGCTCCCATAGTCACCCTTACCGGGCTGACCGCTCGGCCAGGAGGGCCCGGACCCAGGGGTGTCCTTGCAGAAACAGCCGGAGAAGGGTCCACCTGATCGATTCCACATGCACGCATACACACATGCACACACACATACACACATGCTCGCACACATACACACATGCTCTCACACATATACACACGCTCTCGCACACATATATACACACATGCTCTCACACATACACACATGCTTACACACACACGCCCACACATGCGCGCACACACACACACACAGCAGCTTCTTTGTGGCCTTTCCTGCTGGGTGGGGACCTGCAGGGCCAGGGCAGCCAAGGGGCAGGAGGGACTCTGGCCCTTGGGGCCTCAGGTGGGCACCCAGAGCACAGGAGCCAGGAGTCCCCCTCCCCCAGCTGTGCAGACCACCCTCCCTCCCCTAGCTGTGCAGGCCGCCCCCCAATGCCTGACGCTGCTCACACTCCGGGAGTCCACGCCGGCCTCCGGCTCCGTCCCAAACAGAGAACAGAAATCCTGGCCTTCTCCACGGGCAGAGGGGCTGCTACCGTCCCAGCCTGGGGCCCGGGGCGCCGTCTGGGAGCCCGGAGGCTGTTGGCACGGTGCTCCAGACTGGCACCCCGGCGTAGGTGTTCCCCTAAGCGCAGCCCTCCCCCCTCTGAGGCCAGGGCATCTGCGTGCCCAGAGCCCACCCCGGGGTTAGGCTCCCACGCTGCCCGTGGCTGATTCCCCACAGGGGACGCTGAGGCCGGGAGGCCCAGGCCAGCTCTGCCCACGAACCCCCATCTGCGGGCTGAGGTTGGGGTGCAGGTGCTCCCCTGCCCTGCCCTGTCCCGGAGCCCACTCCGCCCTGTCCACAGCCTGAGGCTCAGGGTCACCTGCCTGGCCCCCGAGAGAGTGGAAGCAAGCGCCACCTGTGGATCCGGAGGGGATGTGTGTGGCGGCAGCGGGGGGCTTTGGGGAGGGATGGTCCCCACCAGGAACCGGGGTGACGGGGAATCTGCCTGGGACTCAGGGGGGCCTTGTGCTGCAGGTCACCCCGAGGAGAAGGCCGTCCCGCCGGCAGGCGCGGGCCATGGGGGGCTGCCGGGAGCTGCTGCTGCTGTGGGTGCTGGTGCTGGCAGCGGGGGGCACGGAGCCGGTCTACCGTCCTGGGTGAGCACCCCTGCCCCGGGCAGCCCCTTCCCCAGGAGGGTCCCGGCGCGGAGAGCCCCCCGGCTGACTCCCGGCCCCCCCACTTCCAGCCGCCGGGTGTGCGCCGTCGGGGTGCCCCAGGACCCCGTGACCGAGTCCTTCGTGCAGCGCGTGTACCAGCCCTTCCTCACCACCTGCGGCGGGCACCGAGTCTGCAGCACGTACCGGTGAGTGCCTGTCTGCCCGCCCACCTGCCCCCCGTGCAAGCCCGGGACCGGGGAGGGCAGTGCGCCCCGAGGCGGGAAGCCGGGCCAGGGCACAGCAGGGCTCGCTCATGCCTCCCCCCTCGTTTGTAGAGGGGTGCCCATCCTGTGTGCCTCGTCTCTCCGTGTTGGGGTGTTCATCCCCCTCACCTCCCAACCTGGCACCACCAGCTCCAGGTTCTATCCCTGGGGGTAATGCTGCATCTGTGGCCCAGGTCCTGCTCTCAGGGTTCCCGTGGGCACCCCTCTCTCCCGGACAGCCCCGTGGGCACCCCTGGACGGCGTATCTGTCCCCACCAGGCCCCCCTCTGGCCTGCGAGGGGCACGCATCCCCGCTCTCGTCATTGGAGATGCACCCTGAGTCCCGGGGCCCCTGTCCTTGTCCCCGGGCGTGGCTCGGTCCGTGTGTCCCCCCCTCTCCCCCCGTTGCTGCCAGCCTGGGTGCCCAGGGCTCTGTGCTTCCAGCCCCCCTCCGGGCCTGGCTCAGAGCTTCCCGTGTGGCCGCACTGGGGCAGGGAGCCCCCTCAGTGAATCGGGGAGACCAGCAGGCTCTGCCCTGACCCTGCCACCCTCTGTTCAGGGCCTCACCCCCGCCCCTGAGATAGGAGATGCCCCGCCTGTGCCAGAACCCCCAGCTTCCTGCCTCCACCGGAGTCCCACTCAGCCCCCCAGCACAGGGCGGGACATGGCTGGACGGGGACCCTCACCACCGTCCGGGGGAGGAGCGGCTTTGGGGACCCAGCGGTGGCCTGTCCACTCGGGGAGAGACCGTGGGGTGGCTTCAGGGGCCCAGGGCAGCCCTGTCCTTAGCCCGGGAGCCCGGGCCCCCCTGACCTGCCTCTCCGCTCCCCCCTCCTCCCCCAGAACCATCTACAAAACCGCCTACCGCCGCAGCCCCGGGCCGGCCCCCGCCCGGCCTCGCTACGCCTGCTGCCCCGGCTGGAAGCGGGCACGCGGGCTCCCCGGCGCCTGTGGGGCAGGTGAGCTAACCCCTCCCCTCCTCTCCGCCCCGACCCCCGCCTCTGTGCTGCCCCGCACCCCTCCCAGCGGCCACCGGCCACCGATGCCCTGAGTGACAGCCCGCCCCTCCCCACAGCCGTATGCCAGCCACCGTGCCAGAACGGAGGCCTCTGCGTTCAGCCGGGCCGCTGCCACTGCCCCGCGGGGTGGCAGGGAGGCAGCTGTCAGACAGGTGAGGCCGGAGCTCCCGGGGAGGGCCCTCGGGGTGGCCTCTGCCGGGTCAGCTGGACCCCGCAACCCCCAACCTGCAGGCTCAGGGCCCCCCCCGCCTGACACCCCTCTCCCACAGACGCGGATGAGTGCGGTGCCGGAGGGGGTGGCTGTGCCCAGCGGTGCCAGCGTGGGGAGGGGCATAGCCCCTCGGCGGACAGGGGGCTCTGCCTGCCCGGGAGAGGGCCCCCCGGGCTGGCCCCGAACCCCACCCGAGGTAAGTTCTCCCCCATGCCCCCCTCCTCCCTGCTTGCTGCTGCACTGGGGAGGGGGGCCCAGGTGGGAGGGGCCCAGCGGGCAGCCGGCCCCAGAGCGAGAGGCCAGCTCCCTGGGGGCGGGGAGAGGGGCTCGTCCTCGGAGGAAGGGCTGGCGGCGGGGTCTCCGGCTCCGGGGAGGGTTGCGGGGAGTTTCGGGGGGCATCTCGGCCAGAGAAGAGGAGGGCCAGCCAGCGGAGACGGCACGCTGGCGACGGGACATTATTACTTTTGGTACGCGCTGTGACACTTCAAACTCGTACCGTGAGTAATAATGCGCCGTCGCCAGCCCGGCACCGAGCGCGGCACCGACTCAGCAGCGGGCACCATCAGCACGGCCGCCGCGGCGGGGGGGTGGGGGGGGGCCTCCCCCAGGGGCTGGCGGGTGGGGCTGCGTCTGCCCAGGGTTCTCTTCCCCACACACCCCCCCCAGACCTCCAGACCGGCCCCGGGGGACAGTGGGAAGCCAGAGGAAGGCAGGGAGCCCTGCCTCAGCCCCCCTGTCTCCCCAGGAGAGCACAGGGAGGTGCAGGAGGAGGTGCAGAGGCTGCGGTCGCGGGTGGATGTGCTGGAGCAGGTGAGGCCGGCGGGGCGGGGACTGGGCAGCCCCCGAGGTCCGTGGGTTGCGTTCGTGGGGAGGCTCCCCTGATATTGACAGCCCACCCCCCGATACGGACAGCCCAGGGGAGCCCTGGGCCTGGCTGGGGTCCAGGGTGGGCGGGGCAATGAACGGGAGAGGACTGGGACCCCACAGGAGGGGCTGAGAACCTGAACCCAGGTCTGCTCACCCCTCTTCGTCCCTGGGTGGGGGGGTGCAGTGTCCCGTGGGCCTGACACCCCAAAATGCTCCCGTCCTCAGGGCCCCTGGCCAGCTGGTCCGGCTGTGTCCACGGGCCTCTGGCTCTCGTGGCGCAGCTGCTCCCTCTGCTGGACGCCCGGGGCCCTGCAGCTAGAGCCCTTATCCTCTGTGGGCACAGCGGTTCCCCTAACCCTGAGGGCCAGAGCCGGGGAGGGGCGGGCCCAGGCCACCCCCTGACCCTGGCCTCCGCCTGCCCCCCCCCCAGAAGCTGCAGCGGGTGCTGGACCCCCTGCACAGCCTGGCCTCGCGGGCGCCGGACCACGGGCTCCGGGACCCGGGCAGCTTCCTGGCCCACTCCTTCCAGCAGCTGGACCGCATCGACTCCCTGAGCGAGCAGGTCTCCTTCCTGGAGGAGCAGCTGGGCTCCTGTGAGTGTCTGAGCCCCATTTTCCCCCTCTAACCCTCCCCACAGCGCCCCGGGGAGCCTGAGCTGCCCTGAGTGGGAGGGGAGGGGGCAGTCCGGGCCCAGAGGCCAGAGCGTGGGGCAGGGTAGGCACCACAGGCCAAGGGAGGAGTCCCATTGGGCTGGCCTGACAGTGGTGGGAGCAGTGACCTCTGACCTCTGCCCTCCCCCTTCTCTCCCCCAGGTTCCTGCAAGAAGGAGCTGTGAGCGGCCCGCCTCCTCCCCAGCCCCCCGCACTGCACCCATCTCCTGGGAGAACAGGGCAGGGCGGGCCCAGGAGTCCTCCATGTGAATTCAGCCCCTGACCCCGCAGGCCCATGCCCAGGGGGTGCCACAGAGCCTGGGGCCTTGGGGCCACTGACCGGGCAGCTGTTAGCTGGGGAGCCCCCCCCCCACCTTTTTCAGAATAAAATGAGACTTGAAGAGCTGCTGTGTCTGTGGATGGATTGTGGGGGGCGGGTGTGTGCTGGCTGGGGGAGGGAAAGGTGTGGCCTCGGGGCCCACCTAGGGGTGGGGTCTGGGTCCCCCTCCCAAAGGGGCTGGAGCAGGGGCTTCTGGGAAAGTGCCCCAGGCCAAAGACGCTTCCTCCTGGTGACAAGGCGGCCCCAAGAGCAGTCTTCAGCCTCCTGCCTGGTGTCTGCCAGGCCTCGGGGTGCACCCCTGTCCCCTTCAACTGGGGGACCCCCCACCCCGGAGGGTCGGGGGATTGGAAGACCCCGTGCCCCCCTGGCTGAGCCGTCCCGTGGCCCCGAGACAGCCCCGCCCCTCCTCTGAGTGACCACAGCTCACAGGCACTTGCAAGAGTCCGTTTATAAAAACAACCCCGTGCCCCGGCTGGTGGTGCGTGGTCAGCGTGCCGGCCCTCGGACGGAGGAGGGGCCCCCGGTTCGGGTCCCCGTCCGGGGCAGGCACCTCCGTTACGGGTCCCGCTCGCAGCCCGGGTCGGGGGGTCAGGGGCCTGTGGGGGGGGGGG
>PVJN01047671.1:0-15910 GCA_004026805.1 Lasiurus borealis
CCCACCCACAGGCCAACCCTTTCAGAGACCGAATCTGCCGAGTGTTCTCCCACGACGACGTGTTCTCCTTTGAGGACGTGCTGGGCATGGCGTCGGTGTTCAGCGAGCAGGCCTGCCCCAGCCTGAAGATCGAGTACGCCTTCCGCATCTACGGTGAGTGCTGCGGGGGGCTGGGTGATGGGGGGGGGGGCGTGCCATAGAGTCAATATACCACGTCCGGAATCCATCAACATCAGTGTGTTGGTGGGATGGTGTTAACTGGGGTTTGCTGGGTCTTTAAGAGTATTATCGTGCTTGTCCAGACTGTAGATTTTAAAAACAGAATTGAGAGTTATTATTCCAATGGATTGATACATTCTCCTCTCTGTCGTCAGAGGCAAACAAATGGTCATTGGGTATTTCATGTTCTTGGTGTGGGCAGGAGAGAGATAGAGACAGAGACAGAGACAGAGATAGAGATAGATTACATTATGGGTATAAAGCGATTTTGCTTGTTTCGCAGAACTTAAGAGATTTGAACACTGAAACTCAGCCATTATATGACTGAGCGATCTCGGACAAATCATTTCGCTTTTCTAGACAAGGGGAGTTGAGACAGATCACCTCTGAGGTCCTGTGACTTTCTTTTTGCCTCTGATTTTGTCCTGGGCCATCAGGCTCTGCAAAGCTTCTGCCCTTCAGCGGGCCGTCTCGGAGAAGTGTCCCCATCCCCATCCTCTGCAGCCACGTCTGTTCCTGTGACACTGCTTCTTGCTGGCGGGGGCTGCCCGCCATTCTCAAAAGGAATCGAAACAAAAGAAACAAAGAAATCTTGGGAAGCCTTCAAACCGACCAGGGGCCAGGCTGTAAGCTCCCTCTGACCATCCCTTGGCTCCAAAGGACTTCCATTTTGGCATGTCACCTGCCTCCTATCCCTGCCAGCTCCTCCACACGGCAGGCACCATCTTCGTCCTGCCTCACCCACGTGGACTTGGGAGGATGAACAGGGAGAGGTTTAGGCCAGCTGGACCGGCGAGGACTCAGTTTTCTCATCTGTGAAAAGGGCTTCATGCTCTGTGTGTGCATCCTGTGTGCCCTCAGGGTGTGTAACCAGGAGACTCAGACACAGTCACAGATTGTCCCACTGAGAGTGGCTGAACAGGCTCCTGTCTCAGTCCTTTCCACAGAGAGCAGTCAAGAACTCTAAATGAAAGACGGTAACGCCTGGATGGCGCTGGAAAGCTACCGACAGCAAATGGATTCTAGAGGGGGCTGGCGCTTGAAAGAAAGAAATGACACTCGAGGGTCCCCCTCCCCTGCCTTTTTTTTTTTTTAAAAAAAAAGAAAACTTGTTTAGCCTGAGAGTGGGATTCAGTGAGTAGCATCGTGCAGGACTGACAGAAACTCTGCACGCTTTCTGGTATGAAGAGTCAGAGAAGTGGGGGCACTTTCTCCTGGAAAGTGAAAAGAAGGGGAGAGGCCATGAGAGAAGAAAGCCAGAGGAAGGGTGCCCACATTCTGAGTAAGAACTATGCCCGGGTCTCCTTCTTGCCCCTCCATCCCATGTCTACGGGCAGACTCCAGGTAGCTGAGGGGAGGGGAACATACCGGAGCTGAGACTGGAGCTGCCACTGCATTTTAACAAGGACCCTGTGTGACAGGGTTAGCCGTTTGAGTCCAACCAATGGCCCGTTACCGCAAAAAACATCGCACTCTTTGGAGGAATATACCAGAATGTGGAATTTCCACAACCAAGTATTTACAATGTCCAACGTCCCATCCAAAAGGAGTCAATATGCAAAACGTGTTTTAAAAGTTGATGTGTCCTCAAGAAGGGAGACTGGCTCTGACATGGCCCTGACATTTGGACGAGCTGATAAGTATCTTAAAACAGCTATCATAACCCTGCCCAATGACATAAAAGAAAGTATGTTCACAATGAATAAAAATATAGAAATTCTCAGCAGAGAAATAGAAATGGCCAGAACCAAGTGGAAAATATGTAACTAAAAAATATCTGAAATAAACATCACTGTGGACGGCTTCACGGGAGAATCAAAGTGACAGAGGGAAGAGTGAGCAAACCTGAAGAGAGATCGATAGAAGTGTAATCTAATCTGAAAAAATATTAAGAGAAAGGAGGAACAGAGCTGCAGGGACACATAGGCAATAGAAAGGTCTCACATATAATCAATTAGAGCTCAGGAGGAGAGGAAAGAATGAACAGAGCAGAAAAGATATTTGGGTGGGAGTGGAGGGGGGGGGGAGGAGATATTTGGCAGATGGTCCGGAGGTGAGACTTGCTCCTTTCTCTCTCTGGCTGCCTAATCTCTCACCCTTGCTTCTCTCGGTGCACTTTCTCTTTCTGCAAATCTGACCCTTATGCCTCTACCCAATGGGCCGAAGATGACTGTCCTAGCCCCCCACCTGGCCTCTGGGCTTTGCTCTGATTTCCATGTTCTCAGGAGGTGCTGATTGGATCCAGCTTCCCCTGGGTTAGATGGCCAGCCTTGTCCCATCCACCTCGGATCGGAAGAAGCAGAGTCGCCGGAGCAGACGTGGCTGCAGAGGCTGGGGGTGGGGACCCTGCTCCGAGATGGCGAAGTGTGAGCTGGGCAGAGCTCCCCGGAGAGGTGTGCCTCCGCTGTCTGTCCGTGGTTTCCAGAGCTAAACAAACAGAACCATGTCAACCTCCAGGGAACCGGTAGAGCAGCCGTTATCTTTAGGCCTCAGTGCACAGGAGCTACATGGTGTTCAGCTCAGAAGTGGGGAGAATGCCCTCCCCCCCCAGAGGTCCGGCGGAGTGCCCCAAATCAGACCCATGGCAGACACCACCTGTCTCCCACGCCGTCCGTGTATCTTCCTCCCCTCCTCCTCCCCCGTGGTGGGCCTTCCTCCGTGGGCTCAAATACACAAACACAAAGTGCCACCACGCCTTCATGCCCATCCGCTCTGCAGATGGATGCCTAGGGACTCATCAGCGCCCAGGCATCATCAGCTACATCCAGACAAAGCCCGGGCTCAGAAGATCTGCCACCTGACGCAGCTGTCAGCAGGATGGGAGCTGGGGCACGTGGTAGCGGCTCCATATACGGAGGTGGTGGTGACAGCAGTGGAGGAGGAGGAAGAGGGAAAAGAGCAGGGGAAAGGAAGGAGAGGTGGAGGGTGGCAATGGCTGTGGTGATCGCTCTGAGCCCAAGTCCAAAGTCCGAACTCAGGGCTCCAACGCTTTGCCACTCCAAGTGTGGCCCAGGCACCGGCAGCATCAGCAGGGCTGGGAAGCTGGTTAGGAATCAAGACTCTCAGGCCCCACCCCCTACCCACTGGATCAGGTGGTTCCTCTGTGCCTTAAAGTTCAGGAAGCTCTAACCCATGGGTTCTCAACCTGTGGGTCGCGACCCCTTTGGGGGTTGAATGACCCTTTCACAGGGGTCGCCTAAGACCATCGGAAAATGCACATATTTACATCACGATGCATAACAGTAGCAACATTTCATGGTTGAGGGTCACCATCACATGAGGAACTGTATGCAAGGGTCACGGCCTTAGGAAGGTTGAGAACCACTGCTCTAACCCACGGGTTTGCAGACATGGATGCGTATTGGAACGACCTACAGATGCTGGGGCCTTGCTGCAGATTGGAGGGAACGGTGATTGATGGGTAGGCCCTGCTGGGTGGGATTTTCAAAAGCTGCCTGGGTGATTCCAAACTGGAGCAGGATGTGAGGACTATTGACCAACTGTATCAATTAGGATTGTGTTCAGTTATGAGTAAGAGTATCCAGGTTAGGACAAAACAAAACAAAACAAAACAAAACAAAAGAACTCATGGTGGAGCCAGGAATGCAGAGCCAGGAAGTGGCTCCAGGAAGTAACCAGGGCCCTGGCCTTCAAGCCCCCTGATTTGCCATCTGTAGTCTGAGACTGGTCCTCTCAACCACAAGATGGTTGCTTGCCTACCGGCCTCTCACCTTCACTCCAGCAGAAAGGGAAAGGGATGGGAGAAAGGATGCGGACACAATGGACACCGGAAGGCACGATTAAGGCCACTCGCCCTCTGCAAACTTTCGTGGAAGCCCCGCCCAACGGCCCGGGCCAGAGCGATGCCCCGGGGGCTCCGCATAACTACCAGGGAGAAAGCTGAATGTTGTAAGCGGGCCGGGTGGTCCTGACCAAGAATTGCAGTTCGTTGTAAGAGTGGCTATGGGTCAAGAATCCAAAGCAGGGCCAGCCACGCCTACCTGGGACATACAGGAGCCCAGTTCCAGCTTTGAGGGACACTCCTGGCCTCCAGCTGATCAGTTCTCCCCCTTAGCATCTCTGGGGAGACTTTCTACCTGTTAGAGACCAGCCTCCCAGCACTGCCCCCCTGCTCCCATCAGCACCTGCTCCCACTGGATGTGAATTACCCTCAGGCAGGTGCCAGAGCGGCCAGAGGCAGATCTTCCCGCAGCTTCCCCAGACCTGACACGGTCAGGAGGGGTGCTGATAGCTGAGGGGAGGAAGTGGGGGAGCCAGGAAGGCAACCTCAATTCTCGTGGGAATAAAAATAGTGAAAGTGTGCCCTGTCCGACTCCAGCCAATGGGCTAATTTTTGCAAAAGTACTTTGGGATTTGCAAGGATAATGTGACAGAGAGATTGGAATGAGGATGGGAAGAATGTTTGGGGGTGACCTGGAGGCTGAGCCCCAACCGCACCAGCTTTCAAAACTCCCATTTGTTGGGAAACAGCAAGAGGAAGCTCTTCGCTCCCCACTCCCCCACCTCCCAAGTGGCTCAGGGCTGCAGGTCCGGAGGCTGTTGAGACCTCCCGGGACTGGCCAGCGGCCTCAAGCTCCCGCCCCAGCCCTTTCCCAGGCTGCTGTACCCCCAAAGGAGGGGAGCTGTCCAGAGCTACATTTCACTCCAGCAAATGCTTTTGTTCCCAGATGGCTTAGGACCAAAACCCACGTCGCTTTGCTGCAGTCTCTGCACATGGGAGCCGGGCCAGCTGGATGCCGGCGACACTGCGGGGTCCCTGGGAGAGGCCGCGGAGCTTCTCCCAGCCGCGCACTGTCACTGCGGTGGCTCGCTGCCGCAGCCGCTGACGGTCCCTCCACGCCCTCCACCTGCCGGCAGCCATTGCCTGCGGTGTCCGATGGCAGAGCTGGGCAGGGGCAGCCTGGGGGAGCGTCTTGGGCCTCAGCCTCCGGTTCCTGAGGCTGACAAACCCCCAGGCAGAGAGGGTGCTGGTTAGTTGCAACTGCCACATCCATCTCCTGCCGTGGGGAACAGGGACACAAGTCTTGGCTCTACCACTGAAGGGTCTTGTGACATCAGCAAATTCACTTTTCCACTCTGGGACCCTCTATCGCTCTAGCTATCATTCTTCAAAGCAGAATATTACACCGTCTCCAAGGTTTGCATTCCTTTTTGTATTTAAGAATCATCAAGTGATAGAGAATTGAATCTCTATTATAGCTAACTAGTGAGCCGGTGCGGGAAACTCATGCACATTAAAAGGGGATTAGTTAGAGGAAATAATTTAATATTGCTATTTGCCCTTTCTCTATAAATGTATATGAAAATCTTCCTCCTGTCAGAGTCTGAGGCACACCTGGGGGCCCAGAGTCAAGTCCCTGTCCACCCACATGCACCTCAACATCGCGTGAGACACAGACCCGGCCAATCCCACCCTTGTCAAGCCTTGCTGGACAGGGGGTACAGCCTCAGGTTCCCCTACCCAGCACTGGGGGTGCACCTGGAGGTTCCCCATCAAGTCCCACTGGGTGGGGGGCAGGGCCTGAGGTCTGTCAAGCCCAGCCAAGCAGGGGGGCACAGCCTCAGGTCTCCTGGCCTAGTGCTGGGGTGGGGGTTGTGGTCTAAGGTCCCCCAGTCTGGTGCCAGGGTGGGGGGGCATGGCCTGAAGTCCCCTGTCAAGCCCTCCCTTGTGGGGGCATGGCCTGAGGTCTCACAGCCTGGTGCTGGGACAGGGGAGCAGCCTGAGGTCCCCAGGGGCAGGGAGGGCTGATTGCTCCTTAAGGTTCCTTATGGGAACTTAGTCTCAGCTGTGGGTGCAGCCATCTTTGTGATGGAGTGATGGAGTGATGGCATATTCCCTCTTTATTAGATAGGATAAGCATCTTCTATATTCCAAATCCCATGCCAGCTGGCTTCCCTGTATTTTCTTATGTAATCATCCCATTACAGATCCTCCTCATCAATCGTCCTTCATTGATGAGGACCACCTGTGTGGAGGTACTGCTATTACCCATTTTACAGATGAGGAAATTGAGGCTCAGGTAATTAATTCATTAGGATTAAATTTGGTGGCAGATGACAGGGAGCCTCAAGTGGCTTATGCATGACAGCACCCAAGATCTCTGGCAGCTACAGTTTTTCTCTAGCATGGAGAATCCCATGATCGGAAGTCATTGTTAAGGCCCATCATTTCTTACTTCTTTTCAATCAGGTCGAGTTTCTAAGCTTTCTAAATTTCCGTTTTTGGGCTAATGAAAATAGGATTCCACCAAGTCTATCTACTTATCCCAGGACTTCCGTGAGGATCAAATGAGATGAGGCACAGGAAAATGCCTCACAGACATTTGGTTACAGTGTAAAACGTTTCCACCTGGCTATAAAGCAAGTTGTGTTCCTGAGCTGAAGAAACTCCAAGGAGGCTAGTTGCTATGGAGAGGAAACCAGGTGTTTCCACGTGATGTCATTGGCCAGACAGACGTTTAGCACATTAGCCTTTTACATGTAGAGATAGATGAAGCACCACCTTCATCTGCAGCCAGCCTTGCTGCTGTGTTGCCCATTCCTCAGGCCTGTCCGGTCTTAGGGATGCCGATAGCTGGGGAGGAATGCCAGGTTCCAGGCCCACCTGGGACAGCTGGGTTGTGGCATCCCACAGGCTATGGGAGTCTGTGGGGTCCCGGCTGGTGCCTCCTTGCTCTCAGGCCCTGCCTTCTCTTTTCAGATTTTAATGAGAATGGCTTCATCGATAAGGAGGACCTGCAGAGGATTATCCTCCGACTGCTCAACAGCGACGACGTGTCAGAGGACCTGCTGACCGACCTCACGACCCACGTGCGTGCCTGGGCTGCACAGGCTGGGGTGGGACAGGCCAGCACCCCAAAGGCCCAGATGGCGGGCAGAGAGGTGCCCTGAGGACTGGAGGCAACTACCCCCAACTTCCTGTCTTTCCTCCAGGATCAGGACTTCCTTCCATGACTCCCTTCCAGGGTCCCAGACCAGTAGGCCCAAGCTACACATTCCCAGGGTCCCTTTCGCCAACGCTGCAGGCTGGCGGCCCAACAGCAGCGTGGCATCCAACGAGTACATCACCTTGTCCCCTTCCCCACATGACCCAGCAGCACATAATGGCCAGGTGTCCTGGGGTGACAGTCCAAAGTGTGGCAGGACCTGAAGACAGCCTCGAGGGCATGGGTCCACTTGTCCCAAGACCACGAGGACCTTCAAGTGCTTTTGGTCCAGATGCCAGAAGCAAAACTAAAACCTTGGAGGGTCATCACTGCCTCCTCCACCCAACTGGGTCCCTTGCAGTGCAGAGCCCCTGCTTGTGACCGGGTGGCAGGAGTGGGTGGGAGAGAGACCCCCCCCCTTTCCCCTGTATTCGTCTCACTCCCACGTTGTGCTGGAGGCACCAAGAGACCAGCCCACCAGGTCTGGACCTCAAGGCACATGACCGCATCTCTCTGCACATCTATGTCCTTGTCTGGGGTGGGATGGCAGTAGGGGCAGGAGAACCCCTGCCTCACAGGGGTCAGGGGCTCTGAGGGTGTGAAGCTCCTGGCAGGGAGCTCCGCATGCTGTATCCCCCCACACACACACACCTCCTCCTTTGAGCCCCCATCTCACTCTCTGAACCTGACTCTCTGCTCTTCCCCCACCCCGGCCAGGTCCTGGACGAGTCGGATCTGGACAATGACAACATGCTGTCTTTCTCAGAGTTTGAACACGCCATGAACAAGGCTCCGGACTTCATGAAGTAAGGTGTTCTGGCGAGGGAAGGGGGCTGGGGTATGCCCAGCAGAGTGGGGTACAGGGAAGGCCCCCAGCCTCTCTTGGGCCAGTGGGCACCTCTGTGTTCCCAGGGTGGGGGTCATGAGTTTCCAAACGGGCACTTCTGAGAAATTAGGTCAGCTAGGAGGAGCCAGAAGCAGAGATTTTTAAAAATATATATATTTTATTGATTTTTTACAGAGAAAGGAAGGGAGAAGGATAGAGAGTTAGAAACATCGATGGGAGAGACATCGATCAGCTGCCTCTTGCACACCCCCTACTGGGGATGTGCCTGAAACCAAGATACATGCCCTTAACCGGAATCGAACCTGGGACCTTTCAGTCTGCAGACCGACGCTCTATCTACTGAGCCAAACCGGTTTCGGCAGAAGCAGAGATTTTTACAGGTGAAAGGAGGACTGCATTCCAGGCTTTGCAAATGATGGGCATGGCCCACACATCTGTGTGCTGCTCCCAATGACCCCTGGGCTCTAGCACTGACCCGGGGAGTTGCCTTTGCCACTGCTAGTCCTCTCCCTGCCCCCCAACCTCCAGGGGTCACTAGGAATTGGGGGTGTGCAATGGGTGTGAAGATTCTAGTGGTGGAACAGCTCAGAGAAGGACTCAAGCAATTCCAAACCTGGTTCTGGGCAGAAAGGGTCTTAAGGGTCACTTGAGAGGACCAGCCATCTCCTTACTTCCCTGGCGCGTTGAACAAGCTTGTTTGGGGCTTCCGGTGATGAGAGAAGCACCGTCCCAGAGGCAGCTGCTCGGGCAGACTGCAGAGCGGCGTTGCATCTCTGCCTGCGTCAGCTGCTCCTGGGCCTTATTCTGCTCTCTGCCTCATAGTCTAGGGCCGTGCTCAGCAAACTACAGCTCAAAAGCCACATGCGGCTCTTTGGCCCCTTGAGTGTGGCTCTTCCACAAAATACCACAGCCTGGGCGAGTCTATTTTGAAGAAGTGGCGTTCAAAGGAGTTGAAGTTTAAAAAATTTGGCTCTCAGAAGAAATGTCAATCGTTGTACTGTTTGATATTTGGCTCTGTTGACGAATGAGTTTGCCGACCACTGTCTAGGGACTTAATCACCAGGAACAACAGCCGGTAATTATGGGAATCGAGAGTCTAGGTCAGTGGTCAGCAAACTCATTAGTCAACAGAGTGGCAAACCACAGCTCGCGAGCCGCATGTGGCTTGAGATCCATAGTTTGCTGACCACTGGTCTAGGTGATTTGATGGCAAGAAAGAATGTCCAAACTATTTAACAAACCAATCAAAAAAGACCTAGATCTCAGGGAGCACTGGTCAGGAACCCAGAACTTCGCAGAGCCTGGTCTCCGCCTCTCTCCCCAGCAACTCCATTCTTAGCTCTGCATACAAACCAGCAGTCTCTGGGGGCCGAATACGGCCTCCCCACCGTGGCCAAGTGTACATCTCCTTGGCTTTGAATGACCCTCAGTAATGACTCCTAAGTAATGACCTTCAGCTGTGACTCCATCTTTGCAGAGAGAGCACTCAATTGGCCCAGCTCAGGCCAGGTGCCCACTCCCCTTCTCACCATCTGGATGGAGCAGCAGCTCTCCACTCCAGCATGGCTGCTGGGGGCTGTGGCCTGGGCAGACTCCTCTGTACGAGGGTCCACGTTTGGGACCACCCCACCCAAGCGTAATTCCTCTTCTTCCCCCCACAATTAAGGCCAGAATACTGCCAGCATTGAATTTTTCTTAGAATATCTCCCATTTCTTCCCCTCGTTCCAGCACCGCCAGGTTCTAACACCCTTTGCATTCTAGTGGTGCTCAGAGTTGCTCAGAGAAGGCTGGGCTGGCTCGGGAGAGCTGCAAATTGGCCATCACTCAGAGAAGGGACGCGGAGGTGGGCACGGGAGGATATGTGGCTAGGACTGCGGCCAGCCGGGAAGTCAGAGGCGCCTTAGACCTGCAGGCTCCAAGTGGCTCCTGGGTTCTTGCAGCTCCTTTCGGATCCACTTCTGGGGATGCTGATGTGGCCACCCATTCCCGACCTGGTGACTCCGAGGGGACCACTGGACTGGAATCCAACCCCTTCCAGACTCCAGGGGACGCTTGGTTAAAAGTATGACTTTGTCCCTGTCCCGCCCTCACTTACAGCTTATTGTTTGTTTAATAAAGCAAAGAAAAGCCTCTTCTTTGCCATCAGCTCATCATTTTTTTGAGGACAGGGTCACACAGAAATCTTTTTTATGAAGAACGATTCATTCCAGGGCGTAAGTTCGCCGCTGATGCTAAGCAAGCTGGAACGGCCAGCTTTGGGGTGGGGTGGGGGGTGGGAAGGCCTCAGACCCCAGCCTTCGTCGACCAGGGCCAGGCCAGATGGGACGAGGTCCACCAGGACTCTCCGTGCAGCCTGTACGGAGAGGTGCGCATAGCGCTCATTCCAATTGGCGCCCCGCTTCCCAGCCCTGGTGGAGGGAGAAGACATCTTGGCGCCCTCGAGATGGGAGAGTGTGCGACCAGAATTCCGGGTTTATTTGCTTTGCTCTTTGGCCAAGCCCTGGAATGAATCTGGCCCCCGCAGGGACCCTTTGGGGTCCAGCTGGTCAGGGACCCCGGGACACAGGAGAAGCCCCTCTGGGGTCTCTGAAAGCTGTCAGATGCCGATCTGGTGGGAACATGGTTTTTTCCTACTTAACACTGTCCTGGGGGGAGGGGCCTACATGCTGGCTCTCAGGGAGGGCTGTTGCGTCCTCTGTACTTGAACCTGCAGTGGTCCCTTTGCCTAAGGGTCCCGTCTCACTATTCACAGGTACTAAGGGCCCTGTGGCGGGTTGGAGTCCCTTGACCAAATCCAGGGGCCCCGGAATGTGGGAGGAATCCTGTGGGGTGGGTACACATCTGGCCAGAGGTGCCCATCCCAGTCCACTGAGGGGCTGTCACCCTATAGCCTGTCCCCTGTCCCCTGTCCCAGGCAGGAGGCCTTCCAGAAGGTGGAAAGCAGCAGCCTGGAGAAGGCAGACACTTTGGACCCTGGCCCTCCCAGGCCACCTCAGGCCTCAGAACCCATTCCCAGGGCCCACTTCTGGCCTGGAGGTTCCGGAAACACCAAGATTCCGGGACAAGGGGCTCAGTCCTGGGTCTCGCCCTCCTGTCTTCTTCTAGAATCAGCCAGGCTGGGGAGAACATGGGAAGATGCGCTTCTCCCGGCATCATGGAATCCTTTGGGATCCCCAGGGCTGCGTCACCCTGTCCTGCCGCCTCCACGTGGACCACAGGGAGGATGTGTAGTGGAGAAGCCAGGACTTGGAGTCAGAGCTGGGTTCAAACACTGAACCCAGTATCATTTCCAAGATGTGTGAGCTGGGGCACTGACTCTTATCAATAAGTTCACTTCTCTTACACCAGTGGTTCTCAACCTGTGGGTCGCGACCCATTTAGGGGTCAAACCACCCTTTCACAGGGGTCGCCTAAGACCATCGGAAAATGTAGATATTTACATCACGATGCATAACAGTAGCAAAATTTCATGGTTGGGGGTCACCACCACATGAGGAACTGTATGCAAGGGTCGCGGCCTTAGGAAGGTTGAGAACCACTGTCTTACACCTTATCGTGTGGACTAACCAATGCTGGGCCAGACCCCGGACGGAGCTTCCTTGGCAGATGACACCCAGGGCCCCTGTCTGGGGTCCCTTCACCCTCATTCTCAGGCATGGGCTCACAGGGCTTCCTCAGTGACCCCGGGAAGCAGGTGGAAGGCATCTCTGCACCTGAGACTCGGGAGCCCTGCCGTTCTCAGTTCCACCCCCCTCAGCTCAAGGGAGAAGTGGGTGGCAGGTCCCTGGGCACTACGTTTTCTTGGCTTGAACCCCTGGGGCTGAGCTTCTCACAGCTCTTAAGACCTCGCGCTACGTGAGCCTCAGAGGCTGCCCTGCTGTGGCCACGTGCTCCTGGGGCTCCGAGGAGAGGAGTGTGGGATGGTCAGGGTATAGATTTTATTCCAAAGAGCCAGCCCGGTGAAGGCCCGGCTCTCGGGCATCACGATCTGAATTCAAAGTAGGCGTCTCTCCTCTGCCGCTCCTGGAAGGAGACCCTCTTCCCCGACGGGAATGTCTGGTAGACCTTCCGGTTCTCGGGGGAGACTCTGAAAAGGTGCCACTTATCCTTCGCGCTCAGAGGAGGCCTGGGGGTAAGGACAGAGCAGGTGTTAGGCCGGGGAGGGAGGGTGAAAATGTCCAGCCACAGGCCCGCCCGCCCATGTCCCAGCCCACATTGACCCCGACCCTGCTGGTTGCTCATCAGCTTCACATGTGCCATCACCCTGCCGATGACATAACTTCTGTTTGCACAACAGTGGAGTGGCTGAGCGTGAAGACGCGGATGCCAGACAGACCCGGGGCGGATTCTGGCCCAACTCTTGCTAGGAGTGTGCACATATCAATCAAACTGATGTTGGTACCTCCCTCTTAGCTTTGTGTTGAGGAATAAATAATGCAATGCATCTAAAGCACTTCACATAATGCTGGACAAGAAGCAGACCCTCAACAAATGTTATAAGAAATGGTAACAGTGGTGATGGTGATGGTGATGGTGATGATGACAAGGATGGTGATGAAACTCATGGAAGGCCAGCAACCTGCCCCAGGCCACGAGGCAATCCAGGAAAGGGCTTAATGGAGGCACTCACCCTCTGACTCCCTACCACCTGGTTGGCCCTCTGTATTGGGCGCGAAGCCATCAGCAGCAGGACAGGTTGCCAACCAGTTTGGAGAAGAAACAAAGCTGGGGTGTTCTAGGATCCCCACAGCTGTAGGGGGGGGGGTGCAAATCCTGCCCAGAGTGGGTTCAAGAGGAAATCTGACTCCAGGAAAGGCCCCACACTGTCTGCAGGTTTGGACTGACTCAGAGCCACCCCAAGGAGAAGGCTAATCCCGGGCTCTAGCGTTGGCACCACGAGACCTGGGTTCCTCCAGGTCCTACCTCCCACCAGCCTTGCCACCTGGCACACATTTCCGGTCTATGGCTAAGCCTCAGAGCTCCTATTTATAAAACGGGCTCATCTATGTTGCAGAGCGGAACCTCTATGGCAGCGGTTCTCAACCTTTCTAATGCTGCGGCCCTTTAATACAGTTCCTCGTGCTGTGGTGAATCGTAATGTAAATATCTGTGTTTTCTGATGGTCTTAGGCGACCCTGCTAGTGGTTCTCCACCTGTGGGTCACTGCTGTAGAGCCTAAGACCATCAGAAAACAGGTCACGACCCACAGGTTGAGAACCGCTGCTCTATGGAAAGAGTTGCTGCTTTATCAACAACGATGATGGCAAGGCTCAGGGCTCGTGAGGTGAGCAATGGGTCAGAATGGAGGTAGACAGCCAACATCTGCCCGCTGACTCCTGAAGCCCCTTATCCCACCTGACACCTTGATGGCCCAGACTTCTGACCTCCCTGCCTGGCCATCCGGAGGGAAGTGAGGAGACCGTGTACCCGACCATCTTGCAGGGGGACATGTCTCCCGGATAAAAGCCGTGAGGTGCGGGCAGGGAGGGACGTTCATATTTTGTCACATGGACCGTTGGACTTGGAAAGCTCTTTTCAAGTTTCCCAGGTCTGGTTGGGGTCCAGGCACGGATTCCCTGTCCTGTGTAGTATCCTCCATGTCCAGCAGAGGGCAGCAGCTGCTCAGGGCGCTGCCCCAGCGTTTGGCTGCCATGGCAAGGAAGAAGCCTACACATGCAGCCCCTCAAAAATTAAGGTGTTGGCGCCCAAACTCTCAGTGCCTGGCTGGGTTCCCAGCATCCCGAGGCTTCCAGAACCCCGACCCTGTTGCTCTGTAACTGTCAGCCTTGAAGGCAAAGGCTCTTCCCGGCAAGCTCTTCACTCATATCTCAGCCCGGGCACCTGCATGCCTGGCTGCGGGCAGGTGCCCTGTGGACAGGTGTGTGTTAAATGCAGGGATGGCGGGAAGGCAGGCACTCACAGGTCCGTGGGGATGGGGTACCGCTCACGCTCCTTCACAGGCAGCACGAAGTAGGGGATCTGGGGCACCAGGCCTGTCTTGTCTCCATAGTGATGTCGATGCTGCTGGGCCTGCTGCAGAGGACCGGGAAAGAGATGGCAGGCGATGAGTGTGCAGGAGTGACCGTGGGCAACGGCAGTCCCCACCTGGTTGCACCTGAGCAGGGGAGGTGTCTGTCTCCCCTAGTGCCCCCAAGGAGTCCCCAGAGGGGTGCCCTCTCTGGGCCCTGCTCTCATCTGTCTATTGGGGATGAGGACAGGCACCACCCCAGCTTTGCTATGAAGAGTCAATGAGGCCCGGCTCAGCGGGTGGCCCGGGTACACTCCGTGTGTTTCTTTCTCTCTCTCCTTCCCTCCTGGACAGAGCACGCTCTGAGTGAGAGCCGAGACGGAGAGCAAGGCCTTGCCAGGCCCAGTGAGACACCCCCCAGCACCTGAGTCTGAGGGCATCCGCCGGGTCCCCTCCCTGGAGCTCCCTGGGCACCCATGGCCTTGACCAGGACAGAGGGGTGTTTGTAAGGGGGTGAGGGAGAGGGAGGTTCCCAGGACCAAGCAGAGGATGAGCCCGGCCCGCACAGAGGTCGCCAAACACCCGTGCCCGCCAGGACGGGTCTGCACCGGCCAGAGCAACCGGACAAGAACACTAGGGTGTGGGCAGATCCCCTCCATTGGCCTCTTCCCTCGGGGGCAATTAGGGTCCAGTTTAGGGCTGAGGTCCACTGGGGGCACATCCTCAGAGGCCTGTGGAGCAGGAGGTGACAGGTGGGCACCTGGCTCCAGGTGGGCGTGTACAGACAAGAGCAGGCTTAGGGCTGAAGGGAAGTGGGCACTTAGTGGGCCCTTTGTGCATGCGTGGTTCCTCTTGGAGATGAATTTTCGGCCTTTCACTCAGGGCGGAGGTCAGCGGGGGCCCAGAGGGCTGAGAGGCCACAGGGCAGATCCCCAAAGGCTCCAACTCTCCCGTTGGTGGGGGGAAGGGGGGAGCAGGGGCAAGAGTCACCGGAGCCCCTGGGTGAGGCGAGACCAGGACTCTGGGCGGGGGAGAGTCTCCCTGGCCCAGCCCACCTGGTAGAAGCGGGTGAGGCTGAGGGCGCGGTCGTTGTCCAGGTTGAAGCGGGTGTAGGTGGGCGTGCGCAGCCAGCGGACGCAGTGGCTCTGCATGAGGCTGGCCTCCGGGGAGAAGATGGTGGGGAACTGGCCGCCTCTGCTCTTCTCCATGGCCGCGTGGCGGCAGTCCTGGAAGTGCTTGAAGGTGGTGGTGCCGTAGGTGTAGCCGCAGGAGGTGGCCACCCCGGGAACGTGGCCTCTGTATCTGTGACGGCAGAGGGGGAGGGAGCGTCTGGGACGGGCTCCAGAGCCACCTCCACGGGAGGCCTTAGAACGGGGGGTGAGGCCAGTGGGCCCCATGGCTACCGCTGGGGCTGGAGGGGCTTCCTTCAGGGCACTGCCCAGCTCAGTCCCTGGGGGATGAAAGAGGTTGTGGACCTCTTCATGCTCTAGACCTCTAGGGTGGACATCGCTATGGAGAGTAAAGGAGACAAGTGCCCAGTGGAGGTGAGGAATGTGAGGCCCGGCTCAGCAGCTGGCACGGGTCCGCTGGGTGAGACCAGAAGCTCTCACAGGGCTAGAGACTGGCTTCCGGCCTGCCCCCCTCAGCAAGGCTGGAGGCAGATCACTCTCCCTCGAGGGCCCCTGCAGGGGCTGAGGATGTGAGGTCGCCTGCAGCTCTGAGCTTCTGCAGGTATTCTCTCTAGAGCAGCGGTTCTCAACCTGTGGGTCGCGACCCCTTTGGGGGTCCATCGACCCCATCACAGGGGTCGCCTAAGACCATCAGAAAACACAGATATTTGCATTATGATTCACAACAGTAGAAAAATTACAGTTAGGAAGTAGCAACGAAAATAATTTTATGGTTGGGGGTCACCACAACATGAAGAA
>PVJN01047672.1:0-15766 GCA_004026805.1 Lasiurus borealis
CTAACTCCAGGTGCTTCTGATCTGGCCTTGGGTCCCTGGACTCCAGGCTTTTCCCAATCCCCCCCACTGTATTATAGCCCAGGGGGTGACGAACTGTCCTGTGCTCTGTAAGAAGTGGGAATGGGGTTTTTTCTCTGTTTTCCAGCTGAAGAAAGGCAGTGAACACCAGGCGATTGTGCAGCACTTGGAGGAGTCCTTTGCCATTGCTTCCTTGGTCGAGACTGGCCAGCTGGCAGCTTTCTCTCTGACCTCTCATCTCAATGACACATTCCGCTTTGACTCGGAGAAGTTGCAAGTGGGACAGGGTGTCTCCCTAACTCTCAAGACCACGGAACCCGGAGTGACTGGCCTTCTTTTGGCTGTCGAGGGACCAGCTGCTAAGAGGACAATGAGACAGACCCGGAAGGACTCTGAAACAGTTGATGAGGATGATGAAGGGGATGCGTCCGTGGTTGATGGGACTAAAAAGAAGCACACCCTCTCCATTGGGGACATGGTCACAGGGACTGTCAAGTCCATTAAGCCCACCCATGTGGTTGTGACTCTGGAAAATGGCATCATTGGCTGTATCCATGCCTCCCACATTCTAGATGATGTTCCAGAGGGCACATCTCCCACTGCTAAGCTGAAGGTTGGGAAAAAGGTCACTGCCCGAGTGATTGGAGGGCGAGATGTGAAGACATCCAAGTATGCAGGCTTTGGGGGATGAGCAGTTTTGGGGGAAGATTGTAATTGTGGGAGAAGGAATGGGAACTGAGGCAGGTTTCAAAAAGTTGCACAGTAATCAGATATTTTTTTGGTCAGTTAACAAAACCATTCACCAAAGAATCCTTTTATATGCTTTTTAAAAATTTTAATGTTATGGTGATCAAGAACATTGGTCTAGAGTCAGATCTAGTTTCAGACTTGCCATTTAAGATTATGTGACCAGGAGATAAGTAGTTACTTCACTCTCTGAGTTTTATTTTCTTAATTTGTAAAGTGAGAGTAAAGGTAGTGACTACCTTGTAAGGATGTTGTGAAGACAGAGAGCAGCTAGAATGTATTGTGCCTAGCAGGCTGCCTGACACATTGTCACTGCTCAGGATACATCAGCAGTTATTATAATTCATTCGCCCTGTATACTTTAGCTATACTCATTTACTTTAAATCTTGTTACAATATGTTATTGTAGTAGAAATCCTTGCTATAATAAGGACAGCAAAAAAAAAAAAGACTTCAACTTCTAGCCAATGACGTGCATAATAATTTCAGTAACTAACTGTGGAATCTCTACCAAGCCATTTATTCTCTCTAGACCTTAATTTCCTAATTTTCAGAATGAAGGCGTTGGAGTAGATGATCTATAAGGAAAATGCTTTTCAGGGTTTCATATGACAATCCTAAAAGATCAGATGAGCTAGCTCCTTAACAGGTACTGCAAAGGAGGAGAATAGGACCCTACAGGCCCAGCACATCACCGATAGGTGGTGTGGCAGTGGAACGGTGGTTTTTAAAGCTTGGCTTGGTGGGGAGTGGAAAGAAACTGATCTCCAGAGTATGATGTTACAGAGAAAAGAGAAATGATTTGACCTTATTTGTATTCCCAGGTTTCTCCCAATAAGTCATCCGAGATTTATCCGAACCGTCCCGGAGCTGAGTGTTCGGCCAAGGTGAGGGGAACCAGTTGCATGGTCTCCTGGAAAGAGCTCTGGGCCTTGGAAATAGGAACTCCAGTTGTAGGGTTGATTGTGATCTGACTGACTTTGCCTCTCTATCCAGGTTGACTTACTCTATAGTAAGGATATTTGTCACTCAGCTATTTTGTGGGGTTATTTTGAAAATTAATATAAAAACTATATTCAGAGCTTAAGTATCATTTGAAGGCTTTGATAGTGGTTCTGTTTGTAGGCATGTAATGAAAAGAAATAATTTTTGCTCTCAGCTCAATATCCTAAATTTAACAACACCTAGCCAAGAATATCTGTTCTCTGAGTGAAGACTGCTGTTTGGTGACTGGAATTTGGTGACTAGAATCTACAGAGGGGTGTTCCAGGAGGGATTCTGGGTGGAGGAGAAGTAAAAGTAGTTCCATGAAGTGGTAGGTGCAGTGTGGAATAATTTTTCAGAGGCTCTTAAGCAGTCTGATCCATGGGCCTATCTGTTTCTGCTTCCTCCATTAAAACAAAACCAAACCAGCTGAAACTGGTTTGGCTCAGTGGATAGAGCATTGGCCTGCGGACTGAAGGGTCCCAGGTTCAATTCCACTCAAGGGCATGTACCTTGGTTGGAGGCACGTCCCCAGTAGTGGGCGTGCAGGAGGCAGCTGATCGATGTTTGTCTCTCATAGATGTTTCTAATTATCCCTCTCCCTTCCTCTCTGTGAAAAATCAATAAAATATATTTTTAAAAAAACACAAACAAACCAAAACCCAGCCATTGAGAATCGATAGGCCATCAGTGAATGAAGCTAGATTCATGGCTCTGCAAATGGCTCTGCAGAGTCGGCCCTGGGATCCATCCGCATTGGAAGTCTTGTGTGCGTAGGGCTATTGTGGAAGGGCCTCTTAAGTAACTCTCAGGGGTGAGGTTTGGTCCATGTCTTGAAATGATCAGAATAGAAGTGGAATATTTCTGAAAAGGCTTGTATCTGAGATAGTAAATACTCCTAATTGAGTTTCAAATGCTAACAGCACTCTTAGAACTTCAGAATAAGCCCTTTACTTACAGAGCATTGAGATTTGGTAGAACACATAATTCGCATTTGTTTAATATCTGGTTTCACACACACACACATTTTTATTGATTTCAGAGAGGAAGGGAGAGGAGGGGAGGGATAAAAAGATCAGTGATGAGAGAGAATCATTTATCAGCTGCCTCCGACATGCCCCACACTGGGGATCGAGCTTGCAACCTGAGCATATGTTAAACCTGAGACCTTTCAGTCCACAGGCCAATCCTCTATCCACTAAGCCAAACTGGCTAGGGCGTTCTATGACTCCTTTGAAGAAAACTGTGGACCGATAACTTTCAGACCACATCTTCCTGTTGCTCTTCTGAAAAGAAAGAGAATCAGGAAAGTGATAATGGCAAGGTAGCATAGGGGACAAAGCCCTGGATTTTTGAGTCAGAGCCTGACTTGACCTCCTGCTTCCATCGCATAAATGAGTTTAATGATATGTACCTTGCCTCATTCACATGACAGTGTTGTCACATTCAGTGAGAGTTTATTTGTGGAAGCAGTTCTGCTAAATATAAAGCAATAGCTAAAGTATTAAGAAAGAAGCAAAATACTTTTCTAAAATTATGAAGATTATTGTAGGTTACCTACTGTATAGCTTGTTCACACCTGTGTGAGTGAAATGGAAAAGATTAGCTGTCATGCAGGTATTGTGAACCGTCCCCTGTAAGGAGAGAAATGGGGGCGTGGAGGGTGTGTTATGAGTTGGGGTAATCCTATATAACCTATCCATGGCCAGTTGGGGGAGGAGTTTTTTGTGTTTTTTGTTTGTTTGTTTGTTTTAAATATATTTTCTATTGACTTTTTTACAGAGAGGAAGGGGAAGGGATAGAGAGTTAGAAAAATCGATGAGAGAGAGACATCGATCAGCTGCCTCCTGCACACCCCCTACTGGGAATGTGCCCGCAGTCCGCAGGCCGACGCTCTATCCACTGAGCCAAACCAGTTTTGGCAGGGGGAGATGTTTTTAAACCAGGGTTTGCTTTACGCTTTCCGTTGCCTTTCTGCAAACAGTGTGCTGGAGAAGGATGACCACACTGCTCTCAACACTCACTCCGTTAGCCCTTCGGAGAAAATTAAACAGTACCAGCCCGGTCAGACCGTGACCTGCTTCTTGAAGAAGGTGAGTCGTGCGTGCCTGCAGTGTGATGCCATCCTTTTCTCAGAAGAAACGGAGAGGCTGGAGACGGGCCATCAGCACTAGGCTTTGCTTCTGTGTTTGCTACCGTGGTGGCTCATGGGAGATGATAGGCCTTGCTCCTGGGAAACTTTCTGGTCTAACCGAGGAGCTAAATTTACAGCCTATGAAACAAGTTTATAGGTTAATCATACAAAATGAAAAGAAAAATACATGACAGAGCAAGGTCTAAAATGAATGCAATATTGGACTTTAGATTCTGGCCTTTTGTAAAGCAGATGTGATGCAGTTGGGTGACAGATTGTGTGGTCTAACCCCAGGTGGAGCGGGAGTTCAGAAAAGGGGAGAGAGATCAGTGAGAATTATGCTGGTTGGGATATATCAGAGAGAGGTAGATTGGGCTTGACCTTGAGGAACAGCTCCTTCATTGTTGCCAGATTCTCCTTCTAGAAGTATCTGTCAGAGCATATCACTGGCGCTTGATCCCTTTCTTTGTTGTAGGCATTCACAAACCCCAAATGCCTTAAGGCTCTTCACAATCTGATCTCACCAATCTGGTGTGCCAATCTCATTGAAAACCTTCTTTCCCTTCTTATCTTTGTATTCTATATCTGGAGTGCCCTCCATTCCTATTGCCCCTAATCCTTAAGCCTCCAGCACAGATAACCCTTCCTTATTACTGATTCTCCTATATATTCCCATAGCATATTGTACTTCCTTCCTGGTGCTTGCTGCTCTAGTTATTTGCATACTCATGTGACTTATTCTCTGTAGACTGTCATCTCCTTGAAGGCAGGGGGCCTGGCTTTGATTTATCACTATCATGCCATGTGCATAATGGCTGCTTGATAGATGTTTGTTAGATTGACTCAAACATTGGGATATGTGTTTAGGGTAGAAGACTGTGTAAATAGTAAAGGATCAAGATCTAACTGTCTAGAAATAAGACATTTGGCCCCGAAGCTGCTTAATAGTTACTGGGTTCAACTGAGCTCGTAGAGGCTGCAGAGGTCAGGCGGGTTGGTCCTGATGCTTGAGAGCCTCTCCAGAGTCTGTTTTGCTGAGCACCAGGAGGGAAGCACATCCTGCTGGGCTGGCGCAGGCTCTGAACTAGACTCAACGTGAAACCTATGAGAAGTGGACGTTGGACAGGGGCAATGAGATGTAGGAGTGGATTTCTGTTCTTTGAAACAATGTACGATTAGAGTCCTTTCAACCCTGTGATTTTAGGAGATGGTATTTTAATGCAGGTTAAAGAAGAAATGCTTGTATTTGTTTCATTCCATTTCTCCTCCTGTTTTTTCCTCCTCAGTACAACGTGATTAAGAAATGGCTTGAAGTGGATATTGCTCCAGACATCCGGGGAAGAATTCCCATGTTGCTCATTTCTCTTAGCTCTAAGGTCAGTGTGCTCGAGATCCCTGGAAAGATCCTCCGGCTCCTCAAGCTTAGCTCAGTGTCCGCTGTGTGTTCATAGTAGGTACAAAGAACTGTGTACTTATTCAAGGATTGGTTTGGAGGATGCTTGCTATGGAGACTGAAATGCTATGTGGTTTGGATAAATGATAGACCTTTCTTCAAACATCAGAGGAGTTTTCTTGTCCTTCCAGGTTCTGAAACATCCGGATAAGAAGTTCCAAATTGGCCAGGTCCTGAAGGCCACCGTGATTGGCCCTGATTCCTCGAATGCCTTCTTGTGTCTCTCACTCATAGGTGTGGTGATGAAATGATTACCTGGTCAGGAAGGGAGGGGGTGGAAGGGAGTGAGAGGGGTCTTCTGTTATTGCCCGGGTTGAAGGATGCCTTGGTATTAGAGTCCTCAGAAAGCTTGGTGTGCTTGGTCCCTTCTTATAACTATTTTCCTGGAGTTTTACTCTCTGGTCTGTGTCACTCCTCTGCTGTCTGAGTCACCTTTACCTACACAAGTTGGTTTTATTAGGTCTCAGAAAGGATTGCCTACTAAGTAGCCCTGGGATCCTGGACTACATGGCATGCAATCTGCATCTTCATGATCATTCTGGTCCTTTCAGCCTAGAAACCCTGAGTCCGGGTAGCTTCCCCCCCAGCCGGTGGTTGGTGAGCATTCCGCCTTCTTTCTTGGCTCATTTCCTCTTCCCTAAATCAGGTTCGTTCTCCCTCCAGGTCCTCACAAGCTTGAAGAGGGGGAAGTGGCCATGGGCCGAGTGGTGAAGGTGACCCCCAACAAGGGGCTGACTGTCTCCTTCCCCTTCGGGAGGATTGGAAGAGTCAGCATATTTCACGTGAGTGACTCCTACTCAGAGGCACCCCTGGAAGACTTCGCCCCCCAGAAGATTGTCAGGTTGGCTTTGTTTTCTTCCTCTTTTCAGCTCTTTGTGGGATTGTGGTGTTTTTATTGTTGTTGTTGTTTTAATATATTTTTATTGATTTCAGAGAGGAAGGAGGAGGGAGAGAGAGATAGGAACATCAATGATGAGAGAGAATCATTGATTGGTTGCCTCCTGCCGGACCCCAGTGGGAATTGAGCCCGAAACCAAGCATGTGCCCTTGACAGGAATCGAACCTGGGACCCTTCAGGGGATATAAACTGACATAGTCCTTTTGAAGCCACCGAGCCAAACCGGCTAGGGCATTGTATTTGTTTTTTAATTATAGATGTAATACATGATTATGTACCAGAAAAAAAATTGAATAGAAAATGAAAACTTATGTGGCTTCTTTTTTTCTCTTCCAACTTTTCATCATTATGTATTTTGGTCTTTGTCTTTCAAGTCTTTAACACATATATAGGTATAATTTTCCTTTATATAATAAAATTTTATTTATATATTGTTCTGCGACTTGCTTTTTTTCTCATAGCAGCTTGTCATGGATGTTTTCCTTTTTCCATGCTAATATGTCTAAATCAACCTTGTTCTTATTTTTAACATGTTTTTAAAACATGTTATTCTATCATGTGTTTTTTGTCATAATTTATTCTGTCATGTGCTTTTTGTCATAATTTATTTTAAAATTTTCCTGCTGATGAATGATAATGTTGAAGTAAATATCTTTGCATTTTTTAAAAAATATATATTTTTATTGATTCTTTTCCAGAGAGGAAGGGAGAGGGATAGAGAGTTAGAAACATTGATGAGAAAGAAACATCAATCAGCTGCCTTTTGCACACCCTCTACTGGGGATGTGCCCACAACCAAGGTACATGCCCTTGACCATTTATGTTTTTGGGTCTTTTTTTGTTAATCCTCACCCAATTGAACCTGGGACCTTTCAGTCCACAGGCCAACACTCTACCCACTGAGCCAAACCGGTTTCGGCTCTTTGCATATTTTTCAATGCTGGTGTAAGTATATCTGTGAAATAAATCCCTAGAAGTGAAATTGGTCAAATGATGATATTTTGCCAAAGTGCCCTTCCAAGGGACTATGTCAGTTTATATCCCCATTTACACTAAATACAACTGCTCTTTCTCATCTCACGCCACCAGCCCCGCCTGACTTCTCAACCATTGATCAGAACTGAACAGCACAAAAATATCCAAGGCCTGGGAGGACAGAAGAGAGTCAGAGATAAATCCCGATCATCTCTGCTTTCTGTCCCTGAAGGCTTACAAAATGGGGGTGTGAGCTTCAGCAAAATATTTATTTTAAATAGGTTTATTTATAGCCAAAGCTAAATGGATTTATTTAATAACATTCAGTTATAATTCCTCCATTTGTCAGATGTGGATAGTAAATTAATTACCTAACGGGAGACCACCCTCCAGGTCCTTTCCTGCTGTAGGGGTTATGATGCCGGGTTATAAAAGGCGGACGCCTGTCATGAGGAAATTTGGACTGGACTGTTGCTGAGATCCTTTCTACTGCTAAGATTCTATACTTTGTGACTTCAGGCTGCTAATTGCCATTTATGTTTTTGGGTCTTTTTTTGTTAATCCTCACCCAAGCATATTTTTCTATTAATTTTTAGAGAAAGTGGAAGGGAGGGGGAGAAACAGAGAGAAACATTGACGTGAGCGGCACATCAATTGGTTGCCTCTCACACGTGCCCTGACCAGGGCTGGGGACTGAGTCTGCAACCGAGGTTTGTGCCTTAGACTGGAATCGACTCGGACTTCATTCCACAGCCGACGCTCTATCCACTGAGCCAGATTGGCTAGAGTTAATTGCCATTTTAAATGAAATATGTTTGGAAACCCAACCAAAGAGGAAGGCCTGCTTACCTCCTGGAAGCCTCCCCAGCTCCGACCTTCCTGCTTGGCTGCCTTGAGTCTGCATAGTCCTAGGTCATCCCCTCGTCACAGTTTCCTGTTGCTGCCATGTCTTTGCTGCGTCACACACTCCCAGGAGCTGACAAAGGGCTGTTCTCATCTCCTAAATACTCACTAAAGACTGTGTCTGCCAGGGGCCTTTCGTGTCTCTTGTTTTCTCTCACCCTTTTTTGGGTAAGAAGAAGGGAGTGTGTTATTTTTTACCTGACAGACTAGTAAACTGAGGCGCAGAGAAGTGACAGGACTTGTCCGGAGTCCCTCCGCAGGGTTTCAGCAGAAGGAAGCACGGAGCCCAGGCTCCCGTCTCCTCGCTTTGCCTGTCAGTCAGCCTGTGCCGAGGACACCGGGGTCCTTTGCCATCTCCTGAGAAACTCAGATGTCAGTATTTCCTTCTCGTTTGCTCTCATTCCAGGTGTTATGTCCTGTCCACTGCAGACGAAGTATTGACTTTGTCGCTGCGACCGTCCAGGTGGGTTTCTGTGTTCTTGGGACAAGAGCAGGAGGACCCACTTAGAGCACTGAAGAGGGCCCCCTGGATCCGATCTAATCTTGGGGCTTCCCACTTTCTTCTCTGATCGTCCACCGTGTAACCTGCCCTGTTCTTACCCAGAAAAGCCGAGCACATTCAGATTGCTAGAAGAACCTGTTTGCTAGGCTCTTGTTTCCCAGGGAAGGGTTCACTCATCCACATGGGGGTATTAAGGTCGCCAGATGGTAGCCTTGGTCAGGGAGATGACTTGGCCCCCAGGATTCTGGAGCAGAAGTGAGTGTGTCATGAAGTGGATTGTCCTGAGGTCAGCTTGCTCCGTGATTACAAATGGATGTTGATAAGGCCAAGGCTTTAGATTTGAGGCTTGGTCAGCCTCTCCCTGTGTCAGCCAGCTCACAGCCACGTGTCCCAGCTAACAGGACTTCACGAGAGAGTAGGACTATGCTCTGTGTCAGCGATTTTCAATCGCCGTGCTGCAAGAAATTTTAAGACATGCAGTACCTGACCAGTCAGGGGCACTGGCCTCTTTTCCCTTAGATTGTCAATGTAAAAATGACAGTAGCCAACACAATAAATAGCTGTCTGCTGCGAATGAATCAAAATCATACCTATTTGTTTTTTGGGATCAGCAAAAAAATCATATTTTTTAGTGTGCCACAGAATTTTAGTAATGAGTTTATGCGTGCCATAAGATGCAGAGGGCTGGCAATCACTGCTCTATATCTTATTGGACTTAATGGCAGGTCCAGAGTCATATTCTTTTTACATATAAAGTTGGTATCCCAGGTGAGGGGAGAGGTTGGAGGAAAGGGGACTGGAGGTATGTGTATGTGTATGTGTATGTAAGCCTTTTATTCCTTTAGGACAAACCCAGAGTCGAAAAGCAAAGTACCGGATCCGGAGATTAACTCCATCCAGGACATTCAGAAGGGGCAGCTCCTGAGGGGCTATGTGAAGTCCGTGCAGCCACGCGGTGTGCTCCTCGGGTGAGTGAAGTGGAGCCCGGGGCGTGGCCAGGCCAGTGCCCTCCCCCGGCCTGCATTCCTCGTCACCTCTGAAGGGAATCTTAAGGAAGGAGATTCTATTTATTTATTTTTTAAGTATATTTTTATTGATTTCAGAGAAGGAGGAAAGGGGAGAGAGATAGAAACATCAATAATGAGAGAGAATCATTGATCAGCTGCCCCCTGCACGCCCCACACTGGGGATCGAGTCTAAAATTGGGCCCTGACCAGGAATTGAACAGTGACCTCCTGATTTATAGGTCGACCTTCAACCATAGAGCCTTGCCAGCCGGGCTCCATCAGTCTTTTAAATCCAAGGGTTTTTTTACTTTAAAAAAAGTTTTGACTTACTGTTTTTTTGTCTTGGACAAAGCACATGGCATGTCCGTTTTAAATACATGCAGATTTGCCATAACCGGTTTGGCTCATGGATAGAATATCGGCCTGCAGACTGAAGGGTCCCAGGTTCGATTCTGGTCAAGGGCATGTATCTTGGTTGCGGGTACATCCCCAGTAGGAAGTGTGCAGGAGGCAGCTGAATTGATGTTTCTCTCTGTTCAATGTTTCTAACTCTTTATCCCTCTCCCTTTCTCTCTGTAAAAAATCAATAAAAAATATTTTTTAAAAATAAATACATACATGCAGGTTCTCTTTGACTTAGTGTTTGATCTCTGTAAATCTTCTTTGAAATCATATAATTTCACAAACACCAGCTATTACAGTTTTCTCTGCTATTACATTTTCTCATTTTCTTCTTGTCTTTCTATACATTGTGATGCCCTGGTGAGGGGTGAAAAGTACCTTGCGATCACATGTTCATTGTGCTTGATAATTTTTTCCAATTTACAAAGCCCTCTGTATCTTTTGAATGCCAGGAACTTATGTCTGTCATAAATCCTGGTCACAACTTGGGTGGCTAGGACTCTTGTTGTATTTGTGACCAGAGGACCCTCGTCTCTATTCTATCAGCCTTGGCCCCTCGGTTGTGGGATTGGCCCAGTACCCACGTGTCTCCCAGCACAGCCAATCGGAGAAAGCCCTGTATGAGAGATACCTCCCCGAAGGGAAGCTGCTCACAGCCAAGGTCATAAGGTAGGTGCCTTCTTCCCTCCCCACCCCCTTTAGCCCTTTCTCTGGGAGGAAATTTAGAATAAACTTTGACAGGAGTAGTAGTGGGTGCCGAGTTCTAATGAGCGAAGCCCCTTTGTCTGGAACTTTCTCCCTTTGCTCTTAAAAGCAGA
The DNA here is from genome assembly GCA_004026805.1 of Lasiurus borealis. Classification (NCBI taxonomy): domain Eukaryota; kingdom Metazoa; phylum Chordata; class Mammalia; order Chiroptera; family Vespertilionidae; genus Lasiurus; species Lasiurus borealis. Next base: position 10,842 of record PVJN01047672.1, read on the forward strand.
TGTGGAGACCTTTCTCTGCAGAGGCGCCTGTTGTTGGAGACAAAGTAGGAGAACATCGCAGCTGCCTCCTGTATTTGACTGCTGAGCCTGGGAAACATGCAAATTGTTCCTAACCAGACTAGATGGATTGCAAGTTGGATGGGGCCGGGCCCAGAGAACTGGGTCGATGAGGAGAGGAAGGCCTGTGCCGTGCGCTCTTCTGTTGCCTTCACTGTCCGCCCTCCCTCTCCTCCTGTCGCAGCGTGGACCACCAGAAGAACCTGGTTGAGCTGTCGTTCCTCCCCAGCGACACTGGGAAGCCAGACGTGTTCTCTGCCTCCCCGGGACTGTCACCTCTAAAGCAGGGAGAGAAGCAAATAGAGGTAGAGGAGAGAGACCGCAAAGGAAAAGAGGAGAAGGAGAAGAAGAAGAACCAGAAAAGGAAGAAGAAGAACCAGAAGGGGCAGGAGGAGGCCCAGCTGCCTAGCAAAGAGAAGAAAGAGCCCCAGAAACCGCACGCAGAGAAGCAGGGCAAGCGGCCACATCTGGAGTCTGCAAGTGAGCAGGTACGTCCCCAGCGAGGAGGGCCTCCCCACGAATGGCGAGAGCGATTCAGAGGCCAAGGGGCAGCTGCCTCGCCTTCTCTTGGACCCAGATAAGTGTGAGTTTGGAGGCTGGGCACAGGGTGGTCCCAGGAGGGGCGGGGAAGGGGGGGCATTGCCCAGGGTTGCCCAAGGGTGCTCATGGGCAAGTGGGGCAGGTCGCGTTTTCCTCCTGTCGTCTCAGGAAAGGGCCAACAAGAAGCAGAAGAGAGCCGCTCCGGCCGAGGAGGAGGACAGCGGGGTTGAAGTGTATTACCGGGAAGGGGAAGAGGAGGCGGAAGAGATCGGTGTGCTGCCCAAGGTGAGAGGAGCTGCCCCAGGGAGGGGAGGCCTGGACCCCCGCCGAGGAGCTGGGCTCTTTCTGGCATCGTCCTCTTGCTTGTTTCCTGTAAGGTATGAAGAGATGCGGCTGCTGGTTTCTGTAGTTGGTCACCAGCTCCCTAAGGGAGAGGGACCCTGCCTTATTCATAGAGTGTGTTGCATAAAGTAAATTGTAATCAGATTAAATCTGATTTATCAGGTGGGACTGAATTAGGTTTGTGGGGTGGGCAGGCCAAGAGGCGGCGTGGTGTTTTCCAGCCCGAGTTCCCCTCTGAAAAGTCCGAACAGTGCGACTTGAACTGAGGTCTGGGTTTGGGAAGGTTTCCCAGACTTTGGGTGTCAGGTCCCTGCCACCCTCAGAACATTCATCGTATCTGCCCCAGCTTGATGTTATTTTATACATGTGTTATGTTATGTGTGTGACACACATGCATCTGCATACATATATTTAAAAATTTGTCACCCAAATTTATTTGTAAAGGAAGTTTTTTGTCACTCTATAAATTTCCCGGGTGGGCTGGGTTTGGCCCTGGGAGGAGGGTATGGGGGGGAGTCCTGCTCCCTCGGGCGAGATGGGGGTGGGGAACGGGGAGCCGCCTGAGCCGAGTGCCTTCCTCACACACCTTCGTGCTCCTCCAGGGGAAGCAGACCAGGCCAGCAGACGTGCCCCGGCTGCAGCTGTCTTCCGGCTTCATCTGGGACGTGGGGCTAGAATCTCTGACCCCGGCCTTGCCACCTCGAAGAGAGAGCTCAGACAGCGAGGAAGACGAGAAGCCGCAGCAAACCACGGTGTGGTATTCTGCAGGGACCCCTTGAGGCCAGTTTCCGTGTCTGCCCTAGCCTGTGGGTGTCTCTTCCGGCAGCGTGGGGCGGTCTTAGGCTAGGGAGTGTTTATAGAGCTTGGGGATTGCCACTCTTGGCTACTATCACAGACCTACCTGCCCAGGGTCTGAGGAGCTGATTACTCCCTTGTTTTGCCTTTCATAGCAAAAGAAGAAAAGCAAGAAGGAAAGGGAGCTGGAGAAGCAGAAGGCAGAGAAAGAGCTGTCCCGCATGGAGGAGGCGCTGATGGACCCTGGGCGACAGCCTGAGTCAGCAGATGATTTCGACCGACTGGTGCTGAGCTCCCCCAACAGCTCCATCCTGTGGCTGCAGTACATGGCCTTCCACCTGCAGGCCACGGAGATCGAGAAGGCTCGGGCCGTGGCGGAGAGGGCTCTCAAGACCATCTCCTTCAGGTCTGGGCTCCGTCTCCCTGCTTTAGGGAGGGGTTTTTTGACAGGAAAGGCCTTGTCTCAGGTTGCAGTCTCACACCAATTGGAGCTGCTTCTACCTGGGGTTCCCAGACTCTCTCAGATGTGCTGTCTGTGAAATAGATCTGCTCATCTATAATTTATGGTCCTCTTCACTGTTTGCAAGAGTCTCTAACTTAAATAATGTGCCCAACTTGGAGCAGAAGTAGAATAGGAAACACACTGGGTGAAAACTCTGCGGTGGCCGTTTTCCAGGCAGAGAGTAGAGGGAGTGTCCTGAAGGCTGATGGAGAGGAGTGCTGATCCTTTACTTTCATTCTCAGTCTGGGGAGAGAAGCAGACCAGAGATTCTGCTCCTTCCAGCTCAGACCTCAGGCCTGTTGAGATTGGTAGGCTTCCTTCCTGCGAATGGAGTAGAGCTTCCGTCTGGGAGCCCCAGGCCCCGCAGTCAAAGTGGGGCTTCCGGCTGCTGTGAACTGCAGGGGACAGGGCCTCTCAGTGCCTGCGCTTGAGGGTGGGAGCTGAGGACATGGTTGCACCCTGGGGAGGAGGAGGATAGTCCATTAGACATCCCCGGAGTGGAGCGAAGGGCTCTTTGGGCTGAGATGATGGAGCTCAGGCACGGACTGCTCTCCCTCCAGAGAGGAGCAGGAGAAGCTGAACGTGTGGGTGGCACTGCTGAACCTCGAGAACATGTACGGCTCTCAGGAGTCCCTGACCAAGGTCTTCGAGCGGGCTGTGCAGTACAACGAGCCCCTCAAGGTCTTCCTCCAGCTGGCTGACATCTACACCAAGTCAGAGAAGTTCCAGGTAGGAGTCTGGGCCTGATGGCCTGCTCCCAGCGGGGCCCCAGCCACTCAGGACCTGTCCCCAGCGGGTCACGGAGGCAGCAGGGGAGAATCCCCATGTTCTGGACCCTGTTCAAGTCTTAGGACCTCTGTGTGCCATAGGGTTAGTGGGGAGATCTCCATCTTGTCAGGCGTCCTCATCTCTGGGAGCCTGCGCTCTCCCCTCAGTAGCCAGAATTGGGCCTGCAAAGCAGTTGGCGACTGTGAGCCCAAGTCTGGCTTCTCACAGGTGGAGCTGCCCGTATTTATTATTGCCACCCCCCTCCCCGCACCCCCCAACTCCCCCCATCGCATCACCTCCCCAGCTTGCCTGGTCTTTCCCACAGGAAGCTGGTGAACTCTACAACCGGATGCTGAAGCGTTTCCGGCAGGACAAAGCTGTCTGGGTCAAATATGGGGCCTTCCTTCTGCGGAGGGGCCAGGCTGGGGCCAGTCACCGTGTGATGCAGCGAGCCCTCGAGTGCCTGCCTCAAAAAGAGCGTGAGTGCCTCCCCCCACTTTCGGCCCAATTGATTCCTAAGCACAGTGGGCTCACCCACATCTGGGCACAGGGGTTATGGGTCCCCTCATCTGAGGGTGGTGGCAGGAAGCCCCGTGGTGGTTACATAGCTGTCTGGCTCATGCACGTAATGCGTGTTACAATTAGCACTAATTCTGTTGCTCTTACCCCCTGTAGGTCAGTGCCCATCTGGGTATATGGCCCTAATCTACCGCACTGTCCCTCTTGTCACTGTCCGTGTCTTGGGACAGGAGCAGGGAGTCAGGAGTCAGGCTCAGTCCCTGTGGTGCATTGTGTTGTGGTGCGGGCTCTGCCTGCTTGGTGTGTCTGAGTGTCCTTTTCCTGCAGACGTGGATGTGATCTCCAAGTTCGCCCAGCTGGAGTTCCAGCTGGGGGATGCAGAGCGGGCCAAGGCTATCTTTGAGAACACACTGAGCACCTACCCAAAGCGCACGGATGTCTGGTCCGTCTACATCGACATGACCATCAAGCACGGCAGCCAGAAGGAAGTCCGGTGAGCGGGGCAGACAGACCGGGGCTGAAGTCCCTGTGGGGGTTGGGGCATTGGCCAAGCAGATGACTTTAGCAATCACAGCAGCTCCAGCATCCCCTGCTGCCTTACTCTATCTGGAAAAACAGCTTTGACATGACATTCAGGTCCTGTGGCATCCCTTTCCCACTTCTTTTTCTGCCTCGGGCTAGCCTCTGGTCAGTATCTGGAACCTTGGTGGGAGATAGGCTGGCGACTGGCCTGGGGTTTCCCCATAATAACACTGCCTGACTCTCATTGTAGAGAAGTTCACAGGCATAATCTCACTGATGTCCGCCAGCACCCCCACAGCAGGGGGGGTTAGAGAAGGGTAGACTGAGCTCCAGAAAGAACTAGTGCCCCCTCTGCCCGTCAGTGAGTTGTAAGCAGAGCTTTTCTCACAGATGCATGTCTCATGTGTGTTCCCTCCCAGTAGCTTTGTCCTTGCTGGGTGACTTTAGGCCAGTAACTCCTTTAACATCTCTGGATGTCTGTCTGCTCACCCGGACGGGAAGGGTGGCATTCTCTCACTCTCCCAGTGGACATGATGGGAGTAAAATGAAGCTAGAAGTGGGGGTGCTGGGTGACAGGGGGCCTGCTCCAGCGCCTGAGAGCAAGTGGGGAATTAGCCAGGAGTCGTGTGGCCAGGGACTGAGAAGAAACGCTGCCCTGCCCTTCCTCCCAGGGACATCTTCGAGCGCGTCATTCACCTGAGCCTGGCCCCCAAGCGAATGAAGTTCTTCTTCAAGCGCTACCTGGACTATGAGAAGCAGCACGGCACCGAGAAGGACGTGCAGGCAGTGAAGGCGAAGGCCCTGGACTACGTGGAGGCCAAGAGCTCCGCGTTGGAGGACTAGCTGCAGGCCGGCTCCGCACAGCCCCTGCAGCAGGCCC